>BQNB010105673.1:0-21049 GCA_026074375.1 Tanacetum coccineum
GAAGAGTGAGAAATGAAAAAATGAAAATGACCATCTTACCCTTGATGGGTATTTCTTTTTTTAAAAATAAAAAATGGGGTTTTAATCTACACCATAAATCTATTAAATATGGAAGGTCAGGATTAATTCATTAGATCTATGCCATTTTTTGGGTCTATAAGGAACTTTTGGCAGTTTTGTGGTCCAACCCTTGTAGTAGTATGTGTAAGAATTTGTTGGTGCATGGGTTGGATAATATAAACATGTCCCTTTCCTTGTCTTAGCATGCACATGAGCATGTTTTTGGTGGAAGTAAAAGTGTAAAGATGCTTCTTGATTTAATTTATGGCTTATGGTTATGTTGTAGTGACTTGGGACGCACGAACTAGAGCAAGGGGGAAAGGTGAACGAAATTTTTGATGCTAGAACATGATACAAGTGATAACTCGGGTTTTCATGCAAAAGTGACGGGTTTCCGGGGTTCTGTTTGACATAAAACGCGAAAAATGTAAAACGCACACGAAAAATGTAAAAATCGTAAACGAGAGTGTACGCAATCCACGTAACACTATAGAATGATGAAATAATGCATATAACGCGTAGACTAATCCAAGTCCGAAGTCGGAACGCATCCGATAACATTTTTTAGATTTACGCGGGATAACTTCCCGGTTTAACGACAATTTAACATGTAACGTATAAAAGTCAAAATAATGAACGGAATGGTTTAAAATATTGACCTGAAATTTACAGGGTGTGACATCCTTTCCCCGTTAAATGAGCTTTATCCTCAAAGCTCAAGTTGTGGTATCTAACGTAGACGAGAGGTTCGAGAAAAGGGTACGGGTAAAGGACAGTTCTTAAAAGAAGATGACAAGGTCAATCATTAGTTAACTTAACCAAGAGCTAAATGACATAGAAAATTGAGATGACATCACTGAGACGACTAATAATAGTGAAGATGAAACTCCTATTGGCGCTTGCATTATATATATGTATAAATAAGACATTACGAGGTGACGAGAATAAGGCGTGTTGAAACTAATCGGCATATTCCTAGGTCATGCGCAAGTTAAAAGTAAACAGAAGGAAAAGGATAGACGTAAGGCAAATGTAGACTCAAACAACGAACTCATAGCAGAGCTAAACTCTTGGCAAAACAATTTCATAGCGGAATGAATCCAAAGAAAACAATACCTAAAGCTATATATTTCGCATGTGCACTTATCAGTGTATACACATATAGGGCACAAGAAATGCGCGAATAGGCAAGAATAGATAACGTATAAGGATCTCAAGTAATGATTCTCTAGGACAAGCTTAGAGGTTGTCTAAAACGGTTCCAACTTTATCAAGGATTTTGAAAAGCCCTAAATATAACACGGTTTCAGCTTTCCCCGTTTGCCAAAACGTATCACCCCTTTTTGGCGACATTTTCATCACGCCCTTTACTCCAACTTGAAACTCAACTGGTTTTCGTCTCACTTCAGCATAACTCTTTTATGTCTCAGTTGTTCCATTAACAGTTTCTGGGCCGGTGAGTTGGCTATCTCTAAATTTTCTTGATCATAATCCAATTAAAAGGGATTAGTTCCTAATGTTTCAAAACTTTACAATCCTTGATTTTCACGACCACAAGGAGCGTGATTTGGTCTCTCGGCGAAGGGTACGGTGTCTCTATATGATAAGGTTGAGAAAATCCACTTAGTTACGGCACTTACTAATACAAATACACATGACAGACACAACTCACGAACACGCATGTAAAATATTAGTAAAACATGAATACGATAAAATTTGTTGAAAATATAGAGAAAGAAACGTAAATAGAAATGGAAAGTAAAGGTAGATTGACAAACTACTCTTAGCATGGCATGGTCCTTCCTAAATTATCCATAAGTGACCAGGCTATGTATAATTTAGGTACTAACGATGAAATGCTCTTTTCGTCAAACTAGTGTTATGTTTAAAGGTTTACATGGTATATTTACAATGTGGTTCATAAGGTAGCAAAAATGGTTCGTGAAAACGAGAACAAGGCAGCTTATTTATGGATATAAGATATTTGGTAAAATAGCAAAAAGAGTTTATGAGATGATAGCCGAATGGTTTACGAGAAAATCACGTGACAGTTTATAAGGTAGTAGCAAAGGGTTCATAATATGGTAACAAATAGTTTACGAGTTGGTAACAAAATGGTTTATAAAATGACAACGAAATCGTTTATAAGAGACAACGAAGTAGTTTATAACATGGTAGCAAAAAAAGTTTATAAATAAACGCAAAATAGGTTATAAGATGAAAATGAATTAGTTTATAAAATGATTGCAAAATAATTTATGAGGTGATAGTAGGATAAATATAAGATGTTGACAAAACGGTTTATAGCATGATAGCAAAATGGTTTATAAGGTGTTAGCAAAATAAATGATGAGCTATCAGCAAACGGTTTATAGGCTAGCGGTAAAATAGTTTATAAAACGACAACAACTCTGTTTATAAGTCGACACTAAAATTGTTCATAGGATAACATCCAATTAGTTTATAATAGTAAAATAGTTTATAGGACAATAGGGGAATTCATAAGATGGTAACAAATTCGAGGGGTAGCTTACATAAGTTAATAGAGTATTAAAGCGTAACCGACGGAGTCGTCATGACACATACATTAATAGAAATTTTAAAAAGAACATCCACACAATACAATGAAATTTATAGAAAAGTACTAATGTGTAACTCTTAGGGAATATAGTTATAGAAGGTTTCGACTTAGGTCTCACTAGGTTGGGCAGAAAAATCTCTCCTTAAGCATCAGTATAATTCCTTGGCGACCTTAGAGTTCTTGCGGATTTTTCCCTCCTTCTTTTTCTAATTATCATACATCTGGTTCTTCAATCTTGGGAATTTACTCTTGAAATACCCTTGAGCACCACATCCAAAATAGGTCACTGCAGGTTTCTGGTTGGCTACTAGGGCCCTCTTACTTTTTGCAGGAGCGGAAGTCCTACAATTCTTTGTCATGTGGCCAACTCTCTTACAGTTGCCACACTTCACAGTACACGGTCCAGTGTGATGCAACTTACACTTGTTGCAGTAAGGCAAATTTCCAGCATACGCCTTCTTGTTGCCTGCCCCAGTAGCGTGTGCTCTAACCACTTCAATCCTCTTGCTTTGTTGTTGGTCAGAATCCCTACCGTGATCACTTCCACATTTCCTTTTGTTGCTAACATTCTTTCCTACCGTGGCTTCCTCACGTACAACCTGATTCATCGAGTCGTGAGCCATGAGGATTTTTTACTCGTAGATCGCAATAGCTTCAATAGCATTAGCGACTCGTTGGGCTACAATCTGCTCCATTTCTTTGGAACTCATTCCTTATCTCGATGTCGACATTTTCTTCCAATATAAGAGAAGTAAAAGTAAAATAAATAAGTCAGGTTAAAATAAATGAAACGTCATTGGATGGTTAATATCGTATGCGAATTAATCGGCATATTTCTAGAAATTACCAAGAGTAAGAAAGATTGCGATGTTACGAGATGACGAAGGGGTTTTAACAGTATGGGACGGGTGTTCAAGCTCGCATTCAGGTTCGTATAGTAAGATAATGTAGGATCGGAGGACTGTAACAAGTTTTGAGGATATGAAAAATAATATTATGTAAATTCATGAAGAAGTTTTAAGGACCATCGTATACTCACGATGTTTTAGAATTAAACGAGACCATTGCTTCATTTGCAATGTCTTAGAAATAAACGAGACCATTATTTCACCCACAATGTCTTAGAAAGGTTTTAGTATTTATATAATGACTTTTATATGAAACTATGTAGGACGCGTGTGGTAAATAAAATAAACGTGATGTAAAATATGATGTGGTAAAATGAAATGTAAGTATAATTATGGTAATATGATATATTTAGTACTTATATATATATATATATATATATATATATATATATTTATATATATATGTATGTATATATATATATGTATGTATATATATATATGTATGTATATATATATATGTATATATATATATATATATATATATTGATATATATGCATAACGGAGATTTCACGTATATAGCAAGTAAGAGCACGTAAGGATCACATACTGGTTATCAGACCTAGTATATACTACATGGTTCTCTATAACCTTGACTCTGGATACCAATCTGTCACACCCCCAAACGGGGCCTGGACGGAATACGTGTCCGGGGGCGTGACGTCATAATATACATCGCACAAAGCACAAGAGAACGACCACTAATGGACGTTTTGAAAATTAACATCGTTGCTTTGTTAACAAAAATTAAGTCATTGCAATATTTAAATGATTTTTAAAAGTCAAGTGCGGAAGCGTAATTAAGTTTTGGAATAGACAACGATGTTTAAATAGTAGATAATAATTTTTGAAAGCCGGGCCATACAAGGAGACACCACATAGCACATCAGAGAAGTCCGAAGCCAAGCACCTGAGAAAAAGATGCTAAAACGTCAACATAAAGTTGGTGAATTCATAGGTTTAAGTAAATATTTACGAGGACTAAAAGGATTTAGCAATTTCTGTTTCATTCCCAATATCATGAAAAGTATTTGGTAACTGATATCGTTCAATAAAAGTAGTGTGAATCTCAACGTTTCTGAGGGTGTGTGACTATTGTAACACATACAATATCACACAAAATGTTTACGATATTACCCTAAGCTCATGACACCGAAGCCTTAACAAGTTGCATAAATCCTAGTCTTTTAGATTTGTCTCGAATCGATGTTTTGCCAAAACACCCAAGTACTACCTCAAATGAAATGCACCCACTGGCCAATGTACTCATCCAGAATTCCGTGTGGGGGAGTCAACCCCAATAGATCTATTCACGGCATTCGTGCTTACACGAAGTAATTAACGGTTCATGATAGTGTGTACTACATGATAATAGGGAAACTTAGTAATAGTAAAGTTTTTTTTAAGGGTTACTTGCATTCATAGTAAAAGTAACCAACGTATTCGTAATGTGTTTAAAGTATTCATATCCGTAGTAAAAGTAACCAACGTATTCGTAAAGGCTTTAAGTACTTGTATTCATAGTAAAACAAGTGTGAAATCAATCATGTAAACAAGTTTTGTAAGCGAGCATGTAAATAAATTTTGAAATCATTAGAGTAAGCAAGCTTGTAAACAAGCATAAAACGAGTTTGAAGTTAATAATGTAAACGTGTTTGTAAACGAGCATGTTTCTCACCCCAAAAGTTATAAGGTTAATATAAAACAAGTAAAACGTGGGGCTATGAACTCACCTTTAGCAAATCAGTGAGTGACGAAATAATCAACGAGAGGTATGGCGAAATCGAACGACTCTAACCGCGACCTAATTAAAGGGACGCGCTTTAGGAACGAGAAATAAATAATGAAAAGTCGTATAAGACTCTTATAAAAGAAATAGACATCCATATGTGTTTATGTTTTGGTTTTATTTATCAAAAACGACTTAGTGAAATTATAACGTTCTTCGTTGAATCCTGACATTTTTCCGAAAGTTACCATTTATAGAAAAGTTTCCTTTTTAGGAAAGATTTTAGTTTCAAGACGTTAATACCGTCCCATATATTTGTTAAGTTTCCATATTTTCAAAACACACTAACGTAACCTAAACATCTACCTCTATTGTCTAACTCGCTAATGTTTACTACAAGTTACTATTTTTAGAAACCTAACTCTTTTACAATCCTCGACAACGCATAATAATGTTCTTGACGTTTCTAGTGTTCCCACTTAACATACTAATGTTTCTATATGTTTCGCCAATGTTTAAAACACTCAAATCAACCCGAAAGTGTCCGAAAACCTCATTTTATATTCCAATCAGCACTACGTCAGTCGAAAAATGTTTCAAGTTTCATTTGGCTATAACTTGGCCGTTTTAAGTCCGATTTTAGTGTACGATATGTGAAAAACTATCTATTAGAAACGAGCTCTCCAAAAACTACTTTTACGCCTAATGGAAACATTCCTAAGTCGCTCAAAACCTCAAAACCATTTCGGATCAGCAACTATGCTTTTCACAAACGCTTCCAAAAATCACGCCAAACTTCACAATAGTGCCTAGTCTAGCCTATTCTCCATTCACCACTAAACCAACAACAAAACCACGCTTACCACTATCCTAATACTATCCTCATCTTTGTTGCAACCCACTCTCATTTAACTCTCATCTCACCAAGAACATATTATTTAACTAGTGAAATAAAGTAACATCATTATTTATAAAATCTTATTATATAATCTTTCAAAAATTAAAACACAACATATGGATGTATGGATCTTGAACATATATTAAAGAACATAGGTAAATCATAAGAAAAGATTCAAGACACTTACAAGATTAAGACCAATAGAGAATCACAAGATCTATACCCCAAAATACTAGATCTATAAAACCCAACAGCAAATCTTGAAACCCTAACTTTAGATCTTGAAGAAAAATCTTTAAATCAAAGAACCAATACTTAAAACCACCTTAGAAAACCTTAGAAATGATCCTAGTATGCTTGGATTTTGAAGAGAATCAAAGAAAACTCAAACCCTAATAAGGGTGTGCGCCCGGGAGGCTACAAGAAGGAACACGAGAAGAGTAAAATGTGTTGGTGGCTTTAAATGAAATGGTAACCCTAAGTTCTAATGTGAGTTTAGTATATATAGAATATAAGAACTTAAGTCTTCTTGTCTTGTAGTTATTAAGATGTCCCAACACACAACACCCAAGAGGGGAGTGTGAGTTTGGTTCTCTAGAACAAGGCCACAAGGACCATAGGCTTGCAAATTTTGAAGTCTCTGATTTGAATGTATGCATAAAGTCCTTAAGTTGGTCAAATACATTAGTCCAAATCTCTTACAAGAGTGTAAGAGATCACAAAGGTATGCCTAACTAGTGAAGTGTGCTTGAGAAAGACACTCTCATGTGTCACTATCCATTACATGCATGAGGAATTTAAATAAAAGATGCTCTTGAATTAATTTCAAGATTTATGGTGCATTTGGTTTGGTTTAGAGTAGAGCGTAAAAAAATATGACAAGCAGAGAGGAAAACAAAAATATTGGACTTATGAACATGAGATGGACGATAACTAAAGTTTACATAAAAAGATTTTGAGTTTCCGGGGTTCCGTTAGGTCAAAAATGCGAAAAACGTAATTTAAACGTTAAAGCGTAAAAATAAATACCGAGAGTGATCGTAAACTACAAAACACTTAGAAAAGATAAAATAACTCATATAATATCTAAACTAATCAAAATACAAAGTCAGAACGCGTCCGATGATATTTTTCAGATTTACACTCGTTAACTTCCTGGTAAACTGTCGGATTCAAACGTAACGTTTAAAAGTCAAAAATAATAGGTAAAAGTCATAAATGAACTACGTACTTATCAAAATTCCTATATATGAATAACGAACTGCTAAACATGTAATCCTTCATAACTAATTGTTTGATATCGATTAACAATACATACTATTTTCGAATACTGGTAACCGGCTACCGTTTTAGCCTGTTAAACCTTATTTTATTTCTTTAAAACAATTTCCACCTATTAAATTTAAGATTTCCACGTGTATAATATACCCTTATTTACTTACTGAAACCCTAAACCATTATCATTTTCCCTCCTACCCTACACCCTTATTTCCCTCTCAAAAAAACCCTAATCACTCAATCATAGATATGTGTTAAATCATCAAACAATTTGTACAATGTAAGTGATAATTACTAACTTAATAGCATTTTTGCCATTGCTAAATTTTTAGATTTGTTTGGTAATTAAAAAGCCCTAATTTTTAATTAACCCAAATTTTGTACAATTAATTTCAGGTCTTCTTCTAATATAAGCCTTTCACAAAGTTACTTTACACGATGGTTTGTTCAATGTAAAACGCCTTTAAGTAAACACAAGGAGAGTTTAAGGTAATAAAGATGTTGAATTTATGGAATGCTTTTAGTTTCAGATGTGAAAATTATATCATTAAAGGTTGTTCTGTGTTTCACATACATGTTTGTATTAATAAGTTAGCAATCAACCATTTGAATGTCTTAAACCCACAGGAAAACCCGACAAAGATGTAGGGTTGTTTTAAAGCATTATATGAAAATGGTCAATAATAGTCTTATTGTAACACTATAGTATGAAATAATTGAGATAATACAAGATCAGTTAGCACCAAAAACCAACTTGTAGATAGCAATTTAAGTATAATGCTAGATGATGTTGCACATACTAGTTATGAGAATTTAGATGATTTGAAAGACATTGTTTGACTTTGAAGTCGAGGGTGATGACAAATGGCAGTTATTACTAGGAATCTAACTGATGACCCCTTGGCTTAACCAGCTTCTTGGCAATGGAACTTTCATAAGTCCAAACTGCATGAATAGCCCACATCTAATTAGGTGGTAGTTTATCCATGAAGAAAATGACCCCTGAAGATGACATTGTTTGATCCTATGTTATAAAGCCAAGCCATTTGATCGATATCCCTCATTTGATCCCATCTACTCCATAGGATCAATGCCAAACCAGTTTTAGGTATGAGAATGTTTGAAAATCCTCAACACTCACAGCTCAAATATATGGTTATGCAAACTATGGGGTACAAGGTTTATCAGTGATTGTTAATATTAGAAAATGACCACGGTCACACCCGTGTATTTTTACTGTTTATCATAGCTCATAGTTTAATAGTTAATAGTACGTTTTTCGGTTTTAAGTCGGGTACTAATACCCGGTATATTGTAAGTGCTATATATAGTCTCTTCCAACTTTGGAAGAGACAAGCTAGTTCATTATTTCATTTACAAAAGAAACACTTTCTCTCTCTAGACTAGACTATTCTCTCGTCTAGTGTTTCTTCATCGCTAGAAACTAGCCATATCCAAGACGACCCCATGTGTTATGATAAAGATATACCACAATTGGTATCAAGAGCTTATGGGATGATTAGACGAGTGTATGTGCAATTTTGCTTGATTTAGCTCGAAAAGTGGTGCCATAGAAAGTTCTACCTCGTTTTTTAAGAATCTCTGAATTTGTTGTGTGTAAAATGGATGAAGTTGTGTTTCTAGTTGCATTTACCTGTGTGGTAATTGTGTTTACAAAGATATCATGCAAAATCGTTCAAAGAAGGTAGGTAAGGCATGTGATTTAATAGGTTGATTTTGTGTGAAAAACGTCGTGTTCTTCGGGAAGTTGCCAGAATAACTCACGCGGTTTGGTGAAAAATATTTATTTTATTGAGTAGGTTACCAACATCCCGACACAGAAAAACGGCGGGTTGCTTAAGTGGCGAGTTGCTCAAGCGGCCAGTTGTTACTAAGAAGCATACGGTTTTTCATACCCGCGTTTTGAATAGGCGGCGATGCTCAAAGAGGCGAGTTGTTGATACGCAGGCGGTTTGCTTAACAAGCGGTTTGAACCGGTTAACAAGCGGTTAAATATATTTTAAATAACAATTTTCTTAAGGAAACTCTGCGGTTTTAAAAAATCTACGCCGGTTTTGATTAAAAATTCTTTCCGCGGACGGCGGGTTGCTTAACACTTCGCGGCGGTTTTCGTTGCAGCGAGTTTGTGTTCGGCGAGTATTCCCTAAAGATTCACCAGCGAGTTGCCTTAATTCCTCTACGAGACGGGATGCTGGCAGCAAGAGTTGTGTTCGCGATTGCCTTAAATTCACAACTCGGCGGGTGCAATATTTCTTTGCAGCGGTTTGATTGCTTTGGCGTCGAGTATGAGCTTCTGTCTTCGAGAATCGAATACTTCAAACTCGGGATTTAATAACACTAAAACAAAACCCATCGAACACAATAACCGCACCACTTTTAACAGTACCACTCACTAATCATTGATCGAATCAAAACATATCAATCATACATAATACAAGAATGTCTAGTAGTGCAAGAAGACAACCAGTGTGCAGTTCTGATACACGCCCACCATGCTTGACAGAACAGACTTTGAATCTTGGCAACAACGTATTCGTCTGTCCTGTCTAGGGACAGGATAATTGCGAGAATATTTTATGAAGTCCATTAAAGATGGAACCATTTCAGATGGGAACTTGTCAGATGTATTAACTGGAGGAACTGAGGATGCCAGGTCAACCAAGGTCCAAGTACGTCTAGAGTCCTTAACGACCTTTCAGCTGAAGAAAAAAGAAAGGTGATAAAAGCTGACATTCGTGCAACGAATATCCACATTCATGTATACCACAGGACATCTACTCAACATCATCAATCACTTATAACTGACGCAAAACATTTGTAAAAACGTAAAGATGATTCTGGAAGGTTCTTAGTTAACAAAGGATGAACAGGGAATCTCAGTTATACGATGAATTTGAAACACTTCCGTCTAATCAAAGAGAATGCATTCAATGATACTACGTAGGTTTACGAAGCTCATAATGACATGATAAACATCAAATGACCAATTCCAGGATGCAGCTTAACAAAAAACTCAAAGTTTGTGAACACATGTTTTGCCTGAGTGGAGTAGATTGTCATCATAACTGAATAAAACTAAACATAGGGTTGAAAGAGTCAACTGTTGACCGATTGATAAGCCTACCTAAAGCAACATGAGGTGCATGAGCCTAATAGAGAAAACAGAATTATGAGAAAAGGTATTCGGTCAAACCAAATACTGATCCTTTGGCACCATAGTGACCGGACGCGAGCCCTTCAGCTCAGCAGAATCCACACACACATCTCCAAGTCTCCTCAACCTCAACGAACCCATATCCTTCTGACAACTTCAAATGAACTCAGAAGTTCTTCAACAAAAACTTGATTGAAAGTTTAAACCAACTCACTTTGCCCTTACTCACTCAATCGTACAAATCACATCTTCCTCAAACAAACAATCAACTTAGAGCTTCGTCAAATGCAAGGAACAAAGCTATGGTTCAAGACGGGAAAGTTGTGGTTCAAGATGTCCATGGAAGATACAATGCGACTAATCAAGGAAGACCATTTCAGAGAAACAATGCAAGAGAAATGGTTACGGTAATGGTATTGGAGCTCAGACAGAGGAGGCATGATTAATCCTGGTCAAGTGAAACCCATCAAGTGCTACAACTGTTAACGACTAGGGTCACATAGCACGTGAATGTCCAACGGCCAAAGCGACTTCAAGATTCAGACTAACTTCAGGACATGATGCAACTAATGCAAGCCAAAGGAGAAAGGACAGTTCAGATGAACAGTCGTTGTTTCTCTTGCAGGAGAACAGGTTACCCCAACATGGAATGACGATGTGATGAATCGAACTGATAATGATTTAGCCCTCAATGTGGACCCATAATTATTTGAAGTTGATGAATGATGATTCATGTCGACTCTGATGTTGATGAGGTCCCACGTTCACAGGACACATGTTCATGGATATGGCGAGCCTCACTCTAAGATACCCATTACGATGAAGCCCGTGCCATCATAAGGACCAATGATCCCTTTGAGGTACAGATCAATATCTTTTGTAGATCATATGGATGAGTATCATGAAGTACACGAAATGCAAAACGATGTACAACACAACTACATTGTTAACTCTAATGCTGACTATATGAGTGATAGTAATATTATTCCGTATGATCAGTATTGTGGAAACAACAGTCAGCACATGTTGTACAATGGAATGGCATCTTCTGTAACGAAATGATGCACTAATGTCTATTCTTGATGAAATGCATGAACAGGAGTAACAAAAGGAAGATAAACGGAATATCGCCAGCATGGTAAATGAATGAACTCCGTGACCTCTGAACTTGCGAGATATACAGGAACTGTCGGAGGAATATGGAAAAACGGCAAAGGTTGAATTTACTGATAGAGAAAGGAAAATTGATGAACAAGGAGAATAATCATCTCGCGCGAAACAGAATAAAGGAAACTTCATAAAATGCGAACTACATTCAGCACAAATACTCCTTAGTTCTACAGTTGACCATTATAAGTCAAAGACAAAAGAAGTAACACTTTTGAAAAAGGATTTTAAACAAAAGGAAGACAAATTCCTTGAAGAGTTTTTGGACTTAAAGAAGCTAAAAGATAAGATTGAAGATAGATTATACAAACAGGGTCAGTCTGTTCAAACAGTTCACATGTTGTGTCAACCAAAATCATTTTATGATGAAAAGCACAAGGTAGCAATAGGCTACAAAAATCCCGTATGTCTCGCTCGTGCAAAGCAAGCTCAGCCTGCTCTGTATAATGGTCATGTACTTGTCACTACCAATCATACACCCACTGTCATACATGACTCAGAAGATACGCGTGAGTTAGCTGTGATAACTAAGAATAGAATGTTGTTGAAAATGCAAAGCCCCCTATGTGTGGAAAATAAAGTTAGGATTGCCCCCCCCCCCCAATTACTTTAAAAGAGAACTTTGCATGCAACATTTGCTCCCCCCCCAAAGGGGGGGGGAAAAAAAAAAAATCTGAGACCTCCAAACAGATATTTTGGTCCATAGATGACAACAACAGGAAAAGGACTGAGACCATAGCTCCAAAACCAATTTCATTCAGCATTGACATGTATCCACGCCAAACACACCTCTCAAAGCTTGTCCCCAGAATTTCTTCCAACTAAAAGTCAAGTGAAGAATTAATCTTTTATGTACTACACAACTTTTTAACTGAATATTGACAAAACATAGCAAAACTAGAATCAACCACCCCATCATCTACAAGGGTGAAAAAAAGGTTTTGAGCAACAAAAAGATGTTACCAGTCACTACGTGAAGTTATTCCATTTTACTCAAATACTCTTAAAGAAAACACTTTGTTGGAGTTCAAACAAGCCCTTTTAAAAGAAGTTAAAGAATGGAAGAAATTTTGATCAAATGAATAAATATCGGAAGTGGACAAGAGATACTGTAACAACAATGTGCTAGAGATGAAAAGAAAAAACCTTCTCATTGATAATGAGAATCTGATTGTTAATTGTAATTTTTACTCAACTTAGTCAACTTTAATCAACTCTACACTCAACTGCTGCTGTGTGATGTGGCAAAATCACTTTGTCTAATATGAATCTAGACGTGTCTAAAGTTCAATGATAATCAAAACTTATTTCAAAACTTGAAAGGGAATACCAAAATTTGCAATAAAGTATCAACATCATCAAAGAAAGTATTTGTATATAAAAGTCACCAGCATCCCAGGAAGCTGAAGCTAAGCTTCCTGATTTTAGTCAATTCTTTTAAAAATCTAGAATATCCGAACATCAGATTTCAAGAAAAAGGATAACGTGATTGGACACTTGAAAGATCTAGTCGCTAATGTGAATGACAGAAGTCGTGAACCTTATAGTGGCTGTAGATGTCGCTTGGATAGCTCTTATTGAACAAAATGATTGCGATAGATTAGAACTAGAAAAGGTCAAACCCATCATTACAAGGAATTGTTTTAATACTCACTATAAGATCATGCGTTGCTCACACAAGTGAAAAAGACATCTACATTTTTGACAATATATTGCGAGATTCCTAAAAGACTCATAATATATGCGAATGCATGACTTAGTGACTTTGTTGTCAACTAGTGACATATTGTCCAAAAAAACCAGACTTATACTATATAGCTCCTTAAGGGCATGTATGCCATTGAACACGTTAAAAAACCCTACATATAACCTCATTACCTTTGTGTAAATAAGCTTAGGAGGTGCTCATATATCAACCCGTAACTCCATCTCCTTTTACCTCACTTAATGAGAGTAGTAGAAACGGTTTAGGGAGATGTAGAGGAACTATAGTATTTATACCATTGATAGTTCCACTAACATCTTGCCGATACAGCTAAGTTATCTCAAGGAAATGTTGAGAAAGTGTGATTGGCACTTCCCAATAAAGTTTCAATGAAAAGATAACAAGGCTCCCTTTACACCTTGTACCCTAGAACACAAGTATAACGGTTATAGTGAAAAACCAGGAACTTCTTCAAGCAACCACACAGAAACACATAGTGCACTCTGAGAAGTTCAACTGACTAATATGTTTTTGCATCCTCTACAGAGTAAATGATTCCACCTGAAGCAAGCGGGTCAGAAGCCTAGAAGCAATACAAGAGAAAAATAGGATCCCTGTCCTGCTAAGAAGGAGAAATAAGAAGGAAGTAGAAGTACACCTTAGACAAATAGTCAGTTTGACAAAATGAATCGAGGGTTGATCTCTAGCATTAGCTTTAAGCGGTTGTAATTAATTCGAATTCTGAATCGTGTGCAAAACTAGTACAAATGTGTAAACTCTGCAAATCATTGGATGTGGGTGTTAATATCTAGACTCTTTGAATCCTACCCCACCTATAAACTGTCCTTTAATAAAGACAAACAGATCTGGAAACCAAAAGGCAACTGTCTGATAACAGTTAACCAAACATATCTGGAACCAAAGGCAAACTGTCTGATAACTGTTTAAAAAAGACCAAGCAATCTGGAAACCAAAAGGTAAACGGTCTGATAACCTTTGTACAAGACCATGCAGAGTTGGAAAGCTACGTAAACTATTATGCAGATATTGTTATCAATGAGACCCACAGGAAAATATCTCACCTTAGGAAAACTTGACTTGTGGTTCTCAATGGAGACCCACAGAAAGAAATTTGCCCTTAGCGAACTGTGCCAGTTAACTAAGCTTTCTAGTGAAATGTTCTACTCTAAATGCTAACCAAAAGGACCCAACAAAATTAGGTGACCGAAATTCCAGAACTCTCCAAACTCGACTGTTTTCAAATGCAAGGTAGTACAGGTCATGCTTTAGGGGGGTATCTGGAACTTAGGCTGCCAAAACATATGACGAGGAATCGATCAAGCACATGAATTTTGTGGAAAAGTTCCATCGGGTCGTCAGATTCGGAATGATCACTAGCGAAGCTATCATGGGTTATGGAGATTATTATGGGGTGACAGTGGATCACAAGAGTAGACTACGTGGAGGGATTGACACAATCTATTCTCTGTAGGGCAATTTTGTGATTCTGATCTTGAAGTGGCCTTCAGAAAGCATACGTGCTTTGTTCGTGATATTAATGGTACAGACATACTTAAAGGCAGTCGTAGCACCAATTTGTACACGATATCCATGGATGAAATGATGAAGTCTTCTCCGATATGCTTGCTGTCCAACTTCCAATTCCAAAATCATGTTTGGCATCGTCGTTTAAACCATCTAAACTTCGGCACGATAAATGATCTTGCTCGAAAAGATCTAGTTAGAGGTCTACCTAGATTGAAGTTTGAAAAGGATCATCTTTGCTCAGCCTGCCAACTTGGAAAAAGCAAGAAGTTCTCCCACAGACCAAAATCTGAAAATAGCCAATATGGGAAGTTCGTCATACCCATCACATGGATCTGAGCGGTTCAATGAGAGTCAGAGCATTAAAATGAAAGAAATACATCTTAGTCATCGTGGATGACTTATCAAGATCACATGGGTAAAATCTTGAGGTCAAAGAGGCAACCTAGAGTTTGACACCAACTTTCTAAGCTAAATACAGTTGGCCTCAACAAAACATCAGATTCAATTCTGCACAGATACCGGAACGGAATTCGTCCACCAGTTTATTCTAAAAACCTATGAAGGTGTTGGCATATTTCATCAAAAGTCTGTTCCGAGAACTCCTCAACAAAATGGCATTGTTGAAAGACGTAATCGTACACTGGTGGAAGCAGCACGTACAAGAAATATTCCCGAAGCTCCATGTTTCTATGGGCAGAAGCTGTAGCCACTGCCTGTTATACCCAGAACCGATCACTAATTCATACTCGTCATAACAAAACCCCTTATGAGCTTGTGCATGAGAAGAAGCCTGATCTTACATTCTTCTGAATATTGTGCCTGTGGCTATTCCGCCGAATGATAGCGAAAATCTAGGAAATTTTCAAGCCAAAGCAGCCATGGGATTGTTCAATGGTAAACGCTCCTAGCAGGAAGGTCTAGAGAATCTACAACAAGAGAACTCGTCGAGTAATGGAAACAATCACGACACATTCAGATGAAGATGTCATCAGTCAAAATGGCTCCTTACGCATAAGTTCAGATCCGAGCCTGTCATCTGGACCCTCTGGTCAACTCAAATCAGGGCTGCTCCAACCGACAAAGAGTAGAAAAGTTTAATTCAACCAATGTTTGATTGAACCACCTTGCCAATCACGTAGTTGATGAACCAGTACCTTCTGCTATTGAAATAATGCTCAGGTTGTCCCACCAGGTACATCTTTGTCTACAACAATTGCTCAAGATGCACCGTCAACAAGTGCTTCATCGTCAACATCTGATATTCATCTTCCAGTCCAACAGCAAGAAATGCACAAGAACCCGTTCCAGAAGACAACCCAATCATCCAATGTTCTTCCTCCTTCCCATAACCTAGTTACTAGAGATCCATGTTCGGCACAATCATCATCTGGGAATGTTAATGCAGCAGAACCCAACCAAGTTAACTACCCTCCAGATCATATCAGAAGATGGACCAAAGATCATCCTCTGGATAACATCGTTGGCAATCCCTCTCGTCCTTAATCAACCATAAAATATTAGACATCCGATGCTTTTGGTGATGTTTTTCATACTGAACTGTCCCAAGTCCATAAAAAAAAGAAAAAAAAAACACCCAAGAACTTCAAGAAAATGGCCGTGAACGAAACTGCTGGTTTCAAGCCCTGCAAGATAAATCACAATTGACTAGAAAAAAAAAAAGTACTTGAAGTATGGAATTTAGTACCTCGCCCCATCTATTTTATGGTTATCGCTCTCAATTTGGATCTACAAAGTAAAGCATGAAAATATGGTGATGTACTGAAAAACAAAGCCGTTATTCAAAGGGATATCAGCAGTAGAAAGGTAAAGATTTTGAAGAATTCGTTTGCTCTAGTTGTCGGATAGAGGCATCAGAATATTCATTGCAAAACTGCAACCAAGAATAGATCGATCTAGTCAGATGGAATGTCAATAACTGCTTTCTGAATGGTGATACTTCAAGAAGACGTCGTTGTCAGGCCAACCTGAATGATTTGAAGACCAGTAAAATCCTACGCACGTCTATCGTCTGTAGAAAGCTCCTGTATGGCTCTACAATCACCAAGTGCGAGGTAATGACACACTCCCACAAAGTTCTGATGCAAGCAATTCTTCAAGGGTCCGTGGATCCACTTATTCACACGCAAAACAGGCACACATCTCTACTTGTTCAAATATACGTTGACGACATCATTTTTGCCTCAACAGATCAATAAATGCCGTGTAACAATTTTCAAAAGAAGATGAGCTCTGAAAAAAAAAAAAAAAAATTTCAGATTCGATGATGGACAAATGTCATTTTTCTTAGGATTACAAGTTTCTCGAGGCATCTTTATTAACCAAGCAAAATATGCTCTCGAAACCTTAAAGAAATATGGAATGGATCTCTCTGACCCTGTCGATACACCAATGGTGGATCGATTGAAACTGGACGAGGATCTCATGGGGATTCCAGTTGACCAAACTCGATTCAGAGGAATGGTTGGCTCCCTTATGTACCTTACAGCCAGTAGACCCGACCTTGTATTCGCCGTTTGCATGTGTGCTAGATATCAGGCTAAGCCTACCAAAAAGCACTTTGAAGCTATCAAACGTGTCTTTCGGTACTTGAAAGGAACCATTAACATGGGTCTTTGGTATCCGAAAGACAACGCCATGTCACTAACAGCTTATGCAGATGCGGATCATGCGGGATGTCAAGATTCAAGAAGAAGTACGTCGGGAAGTGCTCAGTTTCTTGGAGATAGATTGGTTAGCTGGTCATCAAAGAAGCAAAGAAGCACGGCAATATCAACTACAGAGGCTGAATACATCGCCATGTCTGGATGTTGTGCTCAAATCCTTTGGATGCGATCCCAGCTCAAAGACTACGGATTTGACTTCAATAAAATTCCTCTGTACTGTGATAACAAAAGTGCTATTGCTCTTTGCTGTAACAACGTCCAGCACTCTCGCTCTAAACACATCGACATACGGCACCATTTCATCCGAGAGCAAGTGGAAAATAGAGTGGTTGAACTCTACTTCGTGGAAATGAATTATCAGCTTGCAGACATTCTCACCAAAGCATTACCAAGAGAACGGTTCGAATTTCTTCTTCCACGCCTAGGCATGAAGAGTTTGACCCCTGAAACTCTCAGACGTCTTCAAGAAGGAGAGGATGAGTAAACAGAATGTCTTAGTGTATCCTTTGTAAAAAAAAAAAACTTAAAAGGCTTAAAATTAATTAATAATAATAATAATAAAATACTTAGGAAATATTTTAAGTCATTTGGAATTACTAAAAGGCTTGCAATTACTTCAAATTGCAACCCGGTTGATTGTCTGGGCATGGATTACTTTATATCCATGCTTTATGGGAGTATAGTAAAACAATGGTGATGGTAGAGCTGTTCGCCTGATCTTTTCATCTCAAACATCGACAACAGCTCTTTCAATAGAAAACGGGTCGTTGTTTGAGGGGGAGAGTGAATGTGAAAAATCTAAGGGGTTCTAAAAAGACTGTTGGAGGCTATGAAAGTGTAATTATAAGATGGTGGTTGTATTCTAATGGGTTAATATTTGAAGGGGAGTTAATTAATTTTAACTCAAAGGTCCAAAGTTATCTATTGTTGTAATGATTAGGGTTTAAAAAGCATTTGCTCTTTGTTTCCTAGCCTTATTAACCAATAGGGACTAAGTTGGCCAATTGCCTAATCTTAGAAAAGCCTTAGAAATACTTAAAACAAAAAATAAAAGAAGATGGAAACCTAAGGGACTGAATCTGCCAACTTTCTAACTTAGGAATATAAAAGAGGCGGCGAGTTGGTTCTTGGTCAAAACCATCAAAATTCAGTCAACGCTAAAACACACACACACACACTCTCACGCAACTCGCCGCCAAGAACAAAACCTCGAATCTTTGATTTCCAGTGTTTCTTGCAAAGGTATGTATCGATCCTTAATCTATATCATTTATTCTGTGTGTATATCAATGGAATCGAATGAAAACACATTAAAAAGTGTAGAAAAAATAGATCTAGGGTCGTTTTAGATGAGAATACCAATGTAGTGTTGTAAGGTGTGATTTAGTTGCTGGGAATTGTTCATAAGGTATATATTAATAAGTTTTGATGTGTGGTTTTCTATCTCAAACAATAGTGAATGATTTGCCTATGATTCTTAATGGCGGGTTGTAGTTTAGAAAGTAGATATCTGTGTGTTTGATGGAAAGAATGGTAGTAATGTATATCTGATGCGTAGGAATGCCTTAGGATGTGATTAGTTTTGACAAAGGAGGTGCGTGGTGTGAATTTTAAGAATCCAGTCCGAATGGCGAGTTGCTTATGTTTCTAGGTGGCGAGTTGGTTATTTTATTAGTTTTTAATAACTTACTCAACCCGCTGGTTCATACGGCGGGTTGATTCACAGCGAGTTGCCTAACGGCGGGTTGATTCATAGCGAGTTGCCTAACGGCGGGTTGATTCACAGCGAGTTGCCTAACGGCGGGTTGACTCACAGCGAGTTGCCTAAAGGCGGGTTGACTCACAGCGAGTTGTCGAATGGCGGGTTGGCCAACAGCGGGTTGACTAACAGCGGGTTGCCATAATTTTCTATTATTTTATTCCAACAGGTAAACCGCCGTCTCTCGGCGGTTTGGTCGAATATTTTTATATATTAAAATATTCAACCCTACCCTTTTTCAAATGTAATTGATGGCGGTTTAGTGCCTTCCTTGCGGCGGTTTGCCTAATTCTCCTAACGGCGAGTTGGCATTCTGCCTGGCGGCGGTTTGGGCTAAGTTTCATATTTTGGCCCATTAAGCCCAATAATCTATCAAGGCCCCTTCGAATGACCCAGTTGCTTTTCTAAACCCCATCCGGGCTTAGTTAACAAGTAATTGAACCTGTTGGATAATTCTGCATCCTGGTATCCTCAAAAGTAGATTTTCATCAAACCAAAAATAAAAAAAAATTAGATCTAGGGTCGTTTTAAATAAGAATACCAATGTAGTGATTGTAAGGTGTGATTAGTTGCTGGGATTGGGTTCATAAGGTATATGTTAATAAGTTTTGATTTGTTGGTTTTCCCATTTCAAACAATAGTGAATGATATGCCATGATTGCTTAATGGGTTTGACTTTTAGAAAGTAAAAGTCGATTTGTGTGATGGAAAGGATGGTAGTAATGTGTGTCCTTAGCTAATGATAGGCCTAGAATGCCTAGGTTGTGATTAAGTTGTTGAAAAAGGAGGTGCGGGGTTTGAATTTTAAGAAACCAGTTCGAATGGCGAGTTGCGTATGCTTCTAGGTGGCGAGTTGGTTATTTTATTAGTTTTTAATAAAATACTCAACCCGCTGGTTCAAACGGCGGGTTGATTCACAGCGAGTTGCCTAACGGCGGGTTGACTCACAGCGAGTTGTCGAATGGCGAGTTGGCCAACAGCGAGTTGGCCAACAGCGGGTTGCTTAAAGGCGGGTTGACTCACAGCGAGTTGTCGAATGGCGAGTTGGCCAACAACGGGTTGCTTAAAGGCGGGTTGACTCACAACGAGTTGTCGAATGGCGAGTTGGCCAACAGCGGGTTGAATAACAGCGGGTTGCCATAATTTCCTATTATTTTATTCCAACAGGTAAACCGCCGTCTCTCGGCGGTTTGGTCGAATATTTTTATTTATTAAAATATTCAACCCGCCCCTTTTAGCGGCGGTTTACTCGATTCTCCTAACGGCGAGTTGGCATTCTGCTTGGCGACGGTTTGGGCTAAGTTTCATATTTTGGCCCATTGAGCCCAATAATCTATCAAAGCCCCTTCGAATGACCCAGTTGCTTTTCTAAACCCCATCCGGGCCTAGTTATCAAGTAATTGAACCTGTGAGATAATTCTGCATCCTGGTATCCTCAAAAGTAGATTTTCATCAAACCATAGTTACATCTGTTTTTAATCAATCGTGGAATGAGATGACTTTAATCAATGCTGAAGTTCTCTCTAACTTCGTTTCTCTGCAATGTTTATCTTCTTTGT
>BQNB010105674.1:6395-23552 GCA_026074375.1 Tanacetum coccineum
CATTTCCATAAGTACAACTAAGACAAACTCCATCAATGAGACGACAACCGCACTGTTGGCACGTGCACGAATAACAATAAGAGTTATCCGTCGGTTGTCCACACCCTACACATTCAAAACAGAGATAAGACTCCATCAGAATTAAACAAATAAGAGGGACAAGAAAAGAATTAAACGGTTAAGAGGAAAAAGAAGATTTTTTTTTTTTTGTTTTTCGGATTTATTAACAACATAATTCACAATTGGACAAAATCAGATAAGAGAACTTAAGCCAAATAATCGATCTTACTTCACGGTAGCTCTCAGAATGAAAAACGCACAGGTGAGCGGAGGAGTAGGAATAGCGCGAAGCTTATTTCTCCTTTCGGGTCGTAGTTCCTAGGAACAACCCTCCTTATACCCACTTTATAGTTTGTCAATCAGAATGAGGTGAGCCGTATATCGTAAGTGACACAGAAGGCAAGTTTTAAATCTTTGGTTCGATTGGGAACTCAGTAGTTCACCGGAACTTATTATGATAATACCTCAGTGGAGAATATTATATTTTGGTATTTTACCAATTAGTGAATTTTAATTTTTATGGACAATTTTTTTATATTTTTGATTTTTTTGGTTTTTTAATTTTTATATGATATGTATTAATAAAAAGAAAAGAAAAATATTTTTGTGTTTTTTAATATGATATATTAACAATAAGACAAGTTCAGATCAAAGTCGGATAACAATCGTAGCAAATGCCTCCCCGGCAACGGCGCCAAAAATTGATTCGTCTGATAGTATACATATAAAATAACACAAATGCAAATCTCAACCAAATGCCCTTAACCAAGGCAAAAGGTCAAAATCTACACAAAGAGATTAAATATATAAGAATCAATTATAAAAAGATTCCGGAAGAGATATTCCCGGGTCGTATGTCCCAACGAGGCTGCAATTGAAAGTAATCCTGGTTTGATGAGAAATTGAATGATGGAGAATATTTAGATATGATGGAAACACTGATATAATTACAACTAAAATTAATTAAATAAAACCTAATTTAATCTACGGGAAACAAATATAGGAAATGGGGATCTTAAAAACTACGGGAAACAAAATTAGTTATAGGGAAATCCTAAAATTAAATCTAAATTAAATACGGGGAACAGAATTAGGTATCGGAGAATCTAAATATTAAAATTTAAGAAAAATAAATGCTAAATTAAATTAAAAATCAAAATTAAATTCTAATTAACTTAATTTGAAAAATAAAGAAAACTAGAACTAAAACGGAGGTCTGATTGATGCTAAACGAAAAAAACGGAAAAAAACGCACCCGTAAAACGGGTCTAAAACGTGAAATTTATAAGCGAAAAATTAAGCCTATACCTAAATTCATATTTTCCTAGACACTAAATGACAAAAGAAAATTTTGTAAAAAAGAAATATATTTTTTTATTAATTTTTGGATTTTTTATGAATTTTTAAAGATTAAAAACTAATTAAAACTAAGAAAATAGAAAAAGACAAAAAATTAAAGTTATAAAAATTCTAAAAAAATAAAATTAAATAAAGAAAAAGTTAACAATTCTAAAAATATAAAAATGCCCAAATTTTACTGTTTATAATTAAAGTAATTAAACTAATTAAAATCTAAACCTAATTTAATTAATTAAATTAAATAAACTAACTAAAGTTAACTTTGGGGACTAACAGTGAAAAGGACACAAGGACAAACGGGGTAACAGGCTAACTAACCACAGGGACTAACACTTGTAACTACAAAAGAGGAAATTACACAATTGGTCCCTGAGAATGACCCCGATTGCAAGGCAAGTCCAAACAGCTTATTATCCAAAACTTATAAAAGCAAACTTACTAAGGGGCTTAAGGGGAACATTTTTCATAAAAGGCACATAAGCTGAATTGAACTAAATAAGCTAGAAAAGTAAGCTTTTGGACTGCAAAAGCTAAATAAGCTTTTTAGCTTATTTTTCTTTCTTTTTGGGGTTTAAGCCAACAAATAAGCTAGAAAACTATGGGGGACAGTTAATAAGGAGAGGGGAGTCCTAAATATAAGCTAAGGTATCTAGATTAAGCCCTAAAATAAGCTGGAATTTAAATAAGCTAAGTTAACAGTTTTAAAAGAAAACAGAAAAAGTGCTACTTTAAGCCTAGAATAAGCTAAGCTAGAAGGGGAGTTAAGCTACAAAAGTTTGGGGAATTAAAGAACTACTATTAAGCTACAAATAAAAGCTAAAAGGTCCTAGAGCTTAATACAAAATAAGCTATAAAAAGGGGGCTGAAAATGGTGTCTAGCACCAGGGGAATTAAGGCAGTGAACAAAGGGGCTTTTTGAGCTTATAGAAATAAGCTCATATGAGCTTTTTAGCCAAGATAAACCTCAAACATATATTTAAAATGGTGACAAGTGAGCTATTTCAAAACATTATCTATTAATGGTTAAGAAATAAGCTGCTGGATAATGGGGCCTTAAACATGCGGGATTTCAAAAAAACACACATGCATACACTTTGGCAAGTTACTTGGTCAAATTAAAAAAGACAGAAACATGGGCTTGGGTAAATGGCTATAAACAACACAACCATCACAAAATTTGTGTGCTTAAGCTGCAAAAGCCGCTTGAGTCCTTTTAAGCCTCATTTATGCTTATTGAAAGTGACATAATATCAAAAGGCTATAAAAACTTATTTCTTAACTAAGAATGGTGATTTAAAGTAGGCTTAATTAAACCTCACACACTCAGCCTAAAGTTGGCCTGAGTTGAGCTTTGAACCCATACACCCCAAAATGACCCATTTTTATGTGTCTAAACCAACACCCCTTAATTTATAAAAAAGGTTTTTAAACTGTTATTTATAGGTTATTAAGCTGATAAAGGGATCACAACTGAGTATTAATTAACTTTACAACATAATGTTTAAAACAACTTAAAACAGAATTAAAAAGGCTAACATTAAACTTTAAATTTCGACAATGGTGATTTTCACAAACTTCTTAACTTTTATTAAACTGAAAAGTATTACAATATTAGCTTAAAAAACAACTGAGTTATACTTAAATAATTAAAGGAAAGACTTGGAATTTAAAATTAAGCTAAAAAAAAACATAAAAAATGGTGTGGTTGTTCGGCTTGCTCTTCTCCCTTTTATAGCAGCTCTCTTCCTCCTCTTTGTGTTGGGAAGTGCTAGCTGTGAGTGTAGAAGTAATCCAAAGCAATCCTAGCCTTCCCTTTGTCTTGTTCTCATCTCAACCATTGAAGGGGGTGCTCGGGTTGTGTGAATTTGGCAGGGAAGGGGTTATAGGGTAATTGGGTTGTGGGGAAAGGGTAGGGGTGAGCTGTGGTAGTACTTGGGAGGTGGTTTTGGGAGGAAAACAGTGGGAAATGGCTGGTTTGGGTTTGGCGGGAAAGGGTTGGGGGTACAGTTATGGTTACAGGTTTAAATGGTAACTTTGGGGAAGGTGCAACACTAGTCCTCCATCTCTTTCTCTCTTTCTATTTCTATTTGGTACGCCGTTTTATTTAGTTAATATAAAAAGGTTTGGAAAGTGGCAGTTTAGGCCCCTCTGGTTTTATAACAAAAAGAGTAAAAAGGGTTTTGGCAATTTACATAAATGGTCCCTCTAGTTTATTAACAAAAGAATAAAAGAGGGTTTTGGTTAATTGCAATTTCAACCCTTGTGTTTTATTTAAACCATTTTTCTTTACAAAAACATCTTTCAAACATGGCACTTTTGGCCCCTAAAGTTTTATTTTTTCATTTTTAATTATAAAACAAAGTTTTAAAATTTACATTTTGGGTCCTTGTGTTTTATAAAAAAAGTGTATTGGGCTTTTGTTGGGCTTGGGCTTGTATTGGGCCCATTGGGTTTGGGTTTGGGCCCAATAAGGTGTGTGGGCTTGTATTGAGCCCAATTGAATGTGTCTGGGCCCAATAAGATACAGGTTTGGTTATTGGGCTTTTTCAAGCCCAATAAGGTTATGGAGTGGGTTTTGTGTGTACAATGGCTGAGATTGGCTGTAACTGGGCTAGGATTGGGCCTTCAAAGTCTTCACAGTCTTTGTCAATTGCACACAAATGGGCTGTTGTAATTGATTGAGGGCCCCATATGGTACCTCACAGTCTTCAAAATTTATAACCTTTGGGCTTTCCCGGCCCTCTAGATGGGTTAAGATTGCATCCCAATAGTATTCTTCATTTTCCGGCTACCGGTTTTTGACTGCTGATTCTATCAGTATTGACTCTGACTTTGGGCATTTTTGGACTTCTGGCCTTGATTTTGCACATCTTTTCCATCCATGCTCAGTTATGTCATTTGGCTGGTTTTCTCTGTCTTTTGGACTGAATCCACTTCCTGCACAATACAAAATGCAAAACAAACAAATATTTCCATGTTTTTTGACTGTTTTTGGTCCATTTAATCTCGTTTTTAGAGGTAAAAGATATTGTAATTAAGCACTTATCAATACAACGTTTACGAAATTGTTTACATACTCATTACGAACTCAATTACTTGATTTATATCACACTTGTTTTTCACTTATGGTGATTTAAGTACTCAGCTAATTAGAATACAATAAGTTAATTTTTATTGGACCAAAGTGATTTCGGTTTATCATCTCCGTTTACATGTGCCTAAGTAACATAACCCCCCCATTGCCCATTTTCATGAACTGTTAAATTCTTGACCGGATAGGACCGTTTAAGGAAAAGCGCGGAGTGTATAAAATAGATCTATATGGGATAGACATCCCAAATGTTCGTGGGTGAGTACTCTCACAGTTTTTCGAACCGTAGCTGAAACATGAATGCATACATTCGGAACAATTGGATTATACGGTGTTTGAACAAATCTACAAACCGGGCATTTATTTGCATTAAATTGCATATATAGATGTTCGAGCCTCAGTGTCATGACTTAGCGCAAAACAGTAGATAATATTATGAGGTACTGTATACTGTATATGTAGACCGCGATACATTTTGGAAAATCAAAACGTATATCGACTGTCCTTACTACTTATTGAACATTACTAATTTTCTCAACACTTTTATTATATTGCGGCTAAGCCAATAAACACTAAACTCATTTTTCGTTCTAACATTAACTTCTTAACATTTTGCTATCGAGTTATTATAAGGATTGAAATGGTCATACAATACTTTTATAAAAACATTGAATTCAACATTTTACATTTATACCTTACAAAACTCTATGAACACACCAACTTTAATGTTGACACTTTTAAGCATGATTTTCCTCAGGGAGAATTTAATGCGTTGCTTACTTGATGTGCAATGGAGTCCTAAAATTGAGACTCGAATATTTCATTATTGGATTTCTACTTACATACAAATGATCAAACCTCGTTGAATTATTTTCAAGCTTTTCATGGTGATCAATTATTGGTACAAAATAGTTATTATAGAACATCAAAGAAATCAACGGGATTACTTTTCAAACGACACATTTAGAGGTCGTTCTCTTGTATCTTGAGCTGTAGTATTATGAATTAACCGCCCAGGAACATAATTCCGCTGCAAAAAAGACACATTTTTTAGGGGAGTTTACAGATTGGTATCAGAGGCCAAGTTATAGAAACACTTAGTGTTGCATATATTAACCCCACCTAGACTATAACCGTTTTTCCACACATAGCATTGCATCACATCAAGACACTTTTCAAAGGCATACGCATTACTTGCTTACTTGCTTACATACTTGTTATAATTATTAGTGCTTACATACAAGCAATATAATATATGATATATGTAAATAAATATATATATATATAAATAGATATATATATATAATATATATATATCTGACATCCCTTGCGTATATCGTATCGTATTTTTATATAAGGAGTTTATTTATATAAAAATTTACCGAATGAATATTTTTAAGACATTGTTGGTTGCACAATGTCTCATTCTAACTCGTACAGAGCATTGTAAAGTTGGCGCAATGTCTCACTTTTTCGTTCTCAGACAATGTAATTAAACAATGTCTCTAAGAATAGTATTTTTCTTCATAGCTTTATAACAATAACTATTATACGTGGATCCCCTTCAGCAATACATTATAACAAATATTATGTAAAAAGTCAAAGTATTACAAGTCTTTGTATGGCGGGACTTGTAAAAAGAGGTGATTAAAAAAGAAAATGCTATATGACGTGGTTCAATATTCGATGAACTAATACCTTATATACTCTAACTGTAGTTCTTAATTAAACCTATCTTGAGCCACTATGTTTGATCTCGCCTGATTGTTCACTCAACCGTCTCTTAAGACGAGATTCAGACACTCGACCCATACTCAATACGAGCCCCTGCAATCGTCCATGTCATCTAAACACCTTGAAATACTTTGTGTGTAACGCGTGTTTGCATCAGAAATATATAAGAAGTGATGATTTATAATCTCTTTAATTTAAAATGGTTGGGACGCCTTTTCGTTAAATAAAGAAAATTTGTTAAAATTCACCGAACCATAATTATCAATTCATTATTTACATAAATTGGGGAACGCTTCTTTTATGCAAATAATAAATTATTAAAGAGTGGGGCATAGGTATCCAATAACACGAGTATGAACTACGACCCCGATAATCAACGAAATCCGTTGAATAAGGTCAGAAACACAATCCTGATTCTACCACTCAGCAAAAAAATCCTGAAGGCCTCACAATGAGCTACCTTATCTCATTCTTAGGTTGGTACTTTTGCCGTTACAAATCGTTACGATCATGAACTGATTGTGGAGCTAACCGACTTGTGCACACTCGAACTAACAGAGATGATTCATCACGAACTAATGACTGAGTACCCATAATGCCGCCGTCATCGTCCTAAGCTCTCCCCGCGTGCTCCTCCCATTTGTTTGAATTATATTATAGGGATAATTGGTTTCTCGGAATGTCCTCACTTCTCTACATCCCCATCACCCATTATTTATAGTTATTGCGTTAAGTTTTTAACTGATATGTTTGGGTCCTGTAGCGGATATCCCAGCTTGTACAACTTGATCCAAAAGGTAAATTCAAAACCCCCACCCTTAAACCAGAAAAACACTCTAGTCGATATAGTTAATTCTGGTCGGTTGATTTATTCATTCAAACTAAGAGTTACACAACAATTAGGTCAACGATACCCCTAAGTACTACTGGCCGAAGTAAGTTGGATACTTACACTCATTAGCCTTGTCCGTTATTAAGCATCGAACATTACAGATATCAGAAACGAGACTTCGTCCTCTAACATTTAGAAACTTATACAAACATCCTCACGCGACTACACTTTCTTCTTGAGGTTTTCACTATAATGAGACTTTCCTTATAACGCTGTCAAGCCTAGCCAAAATTTTTAGTATATTGAGAAATGTCGAAACACCAAAAAGTTTTCTAATTAAAGTTATCAGCGTCTTGTTTAGAACTAGTTTATTAAATATTAAATCTTTTCTTGGTTACACAATCGGTTAACACAAATTAAATCTCGGGACGAGATTTCTTTAAGGGGTAGGTACTGTAACAACTGAAAATTTTCGAAATTTTAAACAACTATCTTTACCCTTTGACTTTCTGGGTCCGACTCGACTTTTTGTCTTTTGACCTTTTATTGTCAGATAAAAACGATTACCGCGTAACCGGTAATTTTTCGAAACATATTTTAATAATAAATCATATTTTTGATTACAACTAACTCGTTATGTTGCGGAATTTATTTCTAGATTTATATTGACTTGAAAACGAAAAAGAACGTATGTTATTTTTAAGCCGACCCACTAAAACGGACACGCTAAACCACTTTTCACCAACTCGGAACACTAAAGCAATTTGATGTAAAACGACATTTCGGACAACTTTTTAGTTTTGCCCGAGACCCGAAAACAAGCAGAAAATGACTGAAATACCCTCGCAAAATTGTAGAAACGAGAACAACGCGTACCGACGCGAAAATAATTAAATTTATATTTAATTATCAATTTTTATTAAATAAAAATATTTAATAAACTATTTAACATTTTATTTTAAAAACGTTTACTAAAAACGCGAAGATTTAAGTTAAAGTTTATTTTACGAATAAAGTTTATCTGTGATTCACAAATAAATAATAAACCTTTTTAATAAATGTTATAAAACACTTATGCAATGATATTCGAGTGAATACTCGTTTTCGTGGGGAAAATGTGACTTGGTGAAAACAATGGGCGCAACTTTTTTCGCGTTTTTAATTCAACCGTTAACTAAGCTAATCGTATGACCCAAAAAAAAAAAAAAAAAAACCACAAATACCAAAAAAATATTACATTTGGTCTCTCAAGTAATATTTATAATTTATACCCTAAACTATTTAACACTTTACACTTATTTTTAAACTTCCCACTATAAAAAGAAAATCACTTAGGGATTCACCCCATAAAAATCAAACCCTAGCCACCAATATACACACACTCTCCTCCTCTCATATATTCCGGCGCCGTCATCGGATTCCGGCCACTTTCCGGCAAGGGATCCGGCCACCAGCCGACGCAAACCATACCATCATCACCACTCCACCCGCTATGAACCTCAACAGCCGCCACTATCACCCTCGCCAATCACCAGCCGCCGCACCTCATGATGAGGTCGGTCAAATCCTCACATACAGCAGTTCCCATTCATTTCTTTTCCAAGTTTGAGATTTAAAGCATTTCTTAGTTTACTATTAGTTTATTATTAGTAGGATATCATCAATTGTTGCTTTAATAAGAAAAAAAAAATCTTATGTACTGACGTGTTCAACTAGATCTAGATGCCATTCATTTTCTTTTAACTTCTTTTAAATTTGGTTATTAATTGATATTGTTCTACCTAGATGTCATATTTTTATTTACGTCAAATGTATTGATCTAAATCTTTCTTTCAATGTTTTGTATAAAAAGCATAAACTCGTCGCACTTTAAATGTCCAGTTTTGAATTTGACAGCCTTGTAGTCGAATTAATAGATGAAACAAAAACTATTTTTTTTTAAATCCTTATATTTTGTGTTATATTTAATCCTTTGGTTGAATGAAATTCAAATTGTCCTCGATTCTTAAACTTTTTTTTTTTAAACTTAACAACTTATGTAAAAGTTACCTACGGTCAATTTTAATGTTATGGTATAGTTTAGAAAAAATATAAAATTTTGTTCAAATATTTCTAAGTAATATTATCTAAGACTATATGCTGTTGGGTTGTTTAGTTATAGTACGGGACATATAGGTGTTTCCTATTATCTTGAAAACCGATAAAAAGATAAAGTTATAGTCTTAGATATTTTTTATTTATAAAATATACAATACTCGACAACTATAAGAATATACTTTTAAAACATAGACAGATTTTATTTTGGTTATAACCCGTCGAGGAAACGAAATACTAATTTATAAAATTAGCAAACCGTCAAGGAAACAATATACTAGATTATAAAATATTATTTTATAATTTTATAATTGTCAACTAGAAATTAACATCATAACCTTTGTAAAAGCTTTAAAAACATAGTGTACATGATTTGTAACTTTAAAACGTACGATTACTCTTATGCTAAGAACTTTTTATTTATTTAAGTGGTGATTTTCTAAAACGTGTCGAATTATTTTGTTTAATCATTTACTCACGTTTCTTAAACAATATTTGCAAAGTATTATACACTTCAAATTATTCATCTGATTGTTTGTCTTATTATATAATTCACCATATGAATTATATAATTACTTATTTTCGTATGTAATAGATACGGAATATATTACGTACATTGTTATATGATTCACCCTATGAATTATATATGCTTCTTGATTTATTTATTTAACCAACCACCAAACTATTACAACTTTAAATCTAAATCTTTTATCAACGTGTCGCGTTGATGTACTCACTCATCGGGAAACCCAAATACATCATCCTAGGCTAGTAGGATATAACCGTTAAGATAAGCTGCAACTTCTTGGTCGAGCCGTTTCAGTTTCCGTTCTGTCTGGCGCTTAATATGCGCATTCCCGCCAATCGTTCTTCAGCATCGATGTGAGTTTATAGCCCCTCTTTCACTTGTTTTACATTTACTTTACAAATCTTGGGGGAGAATACATGCGCAATACAACTTATTTACATATTCGTTTACAATATCTTTTACACACTATTCTACACACTTGGTTTACATACTTGATTTTGCAATTCATTACAAACACAATTACATGGTTGATTACAAACTTGGTTTCATACTTTGTCACATACTCATTTGCATACACGTTTACGAAATTGTTTACATACTCATTACAAACTCAATTACTTGATTTATATCACACTCTTTTCTACTTATGGATTTAAGTACTCAAAGCTATTTACGAATACAATGGTTAATTTTTATTGGACACAAGTGTTTTCGGTTATCATCTCCGGTTTACATGTGCCTAAGTAACATAACCCACCATTGCCCATTATCATGAAGATGAAGATTTAGAGAAAGTGCTTTGTCATTTTACTTTATAGGATATCAGGCACTTATTAAAGAAAACGCTATATCCTTCTAGAGTATTATCACAATCACTATGAACATACGTGAAACCCTTACTTGGTGCACCTTTTAACTATCTCAGAACATTGAGAGCACAAGAAAGATGTGATTTTAAAGAGTGCATATATTGAGCTAAACAATGAACCGAGTAAGAAATGTCAAGTCTTGTATGAGTCAAGTATATAAGTTTTCCAAACAACTTTTGATATCAAGTAATATTTTCAAGCAATGGATAGGTAGGAGTAAAAGATAAAACAAAATTAGGTTCCATAGGAGTAGAAAAAGGTTAACATCCTAATAAACCAAATTCTTAAAGGAGTTCAAGAGAGTATTTTTTGTGATAAACAAATAGCATTTCGAGTATTATAAATCACGTCAAATCCAAGTAAATAATTTAAAGATCCAAGTCCTAAATGTTAAAACAAGAGTTTATAAGAAACCTTTAAACCATATCAATTTCTACGAAACATATAACATGTAAGATCACTAACATCAGCATACCCCAGAAGTGGGTATGAAAATTACCAATATCTTTTTTATTTTATTTTAAACAGAGAATGATCATTAGAACTTTAAACAAAGTCATTTTCCTTAAGAACACTAACAAACTTTTCATTTTATGTTTAGGAGCCTTTTTAAGCCCATAAAGGGACTTAACAAGCTTGCAGACTTTGTTCTTGTTATTATTATCTGTAAAACCTTAAAGAATTGACATATAAACATCCTTATCAAAATCTTCATAAGGAAAATCATTCTCAATATTAAGTTGGAAAATAGGCCATTTGTATTTAACAGATAAAGCAATTAAGCATATATAATAGTAGACATTTTCACAACAAAAGATAAGGTCTCGTCCATAAACAAGTTACCTTCTTTTTGACTGAAACTTTAGCAACTAATCTAGCCTTATATCTAATCAAATAAACAATTGATATGTATTTAATTGTAGTTAAATCCGATTTACATCTATGGTTTAATCAAAATCAAGCAGATCACTAATATACAATGTATGTTTCCTATTTAAAGCTTCTATTTTAGAGTTCATGGCATCAATCCGATTACTGTCAGGAATATGATCTTTATAACAAGTAGGTTCAATACTTTTATTAAGACTAGAAGCAAATCATATACTCTTAGAGCTTCAGCACCATATTTAACGTTTCCTTTAACAACAAACTCATCTAAACTTTTAAGAGGTTTAGACTGCTTGGTTGACCTTCTAACAATATTGACTGGACAGAAGTCAATTTATCGTCGAGTTAAATTCTTAGATCAATAGAACAAATCCTTAACAAAACATTTTCTTGGATTCCACAATGCCCTTAGGGACTGTGTAATTTTCTAAGGCTGGAGCATAATCGACCGAGACGGACCGGACCCGAGAGAAAACCAGACCGAACATCTTTCATCCATCCTTAGTACCGTCCTTTCACTCATGTTGCAATCTTTCCGGTCCAGGTCCGGACCGATTGCGTATCTGAGGCAAAACGGGCCATTATGCCTTTGTTGGACCAGACCGCAGACCGAACCAGACATGGGACTGAACATTTTCGGTGTCCGGTCCACGGTCCCGGTATTTTTGACCAAGTCGGTTTTCGCCCGTCTAGTTCTTAGGTCGGTCCCTATCCGAGATCAGTTTTGTTTCGGGACCGTGAGTAAGCCCTAGTATTTCTATCATCATGAAACATGCAACAAGAGATCATCATCACTCTCACTAGAAGAAATACACTAAATGCCATCATCATAAGAAGGGACACTCTCCATACATCCATAGGGGTCGTTAAGGGTTATTCAATGTCAAAAGAAATCTTTATGATTTAAATCTTTTGGCACACTAGTTTCAAACATCTGCGTTGTGTTTTATTTATAAAAGAAAAGACAGTTAGATTAAATTTAACATCTCTAGAAAAGAAAATATTATTAGTTTCAAGAATCAAAAGTTTATAACCTTTTTTAACCTTTGATTACCTGATAAAGACGTACTTTTCAACTACTAAACTTATCTTGATTGTTAAGATAGTAGCATAACAAAGACAACCAAAAACCCTAAAGTGAAGGAGATGGAAGGGGTCATGCACATACCCACCAATACTAAACAGGGGAACTACTTCAGGCTGGAAACACCCCTGTAAATCCTTCGATAATGCTAAATTAATGTGGAATCGAGTAAGAAGGCTGTGAATATTATGTACTTTATTTTACACCAGGGGCAACGAGATTATGATGTATGTTGACCAGTGATTCAGATTTGAGTTTATCTAGCGAGAAAGGTTTGTGAATACTGCATATGGTTTCTTCATGGTAAAGCGAGTTGGCTAACCTTAGTTTTTGAATATGTTGAGGAACACTTGGGGTAACTTTGACTTTGTTAAATCAATGCTTAACTCGTCTACTGGGTTATTCTCTTTCCAATTTAGCTCTACGGATGGTTTGAACTCAATGCTTGAGAATGGTCCATGGTTCATTCACAATCATTCGCTTATTCTTCAAAAGTAGAATCCGGATGTATTATCTTCTTAAAAAAGAATGTAGGTGAATGGTGTCGTATTGGGTTAAAACATCATGGTGTTCCCGTTCTGGAGTGTTTATCTAAGAGGTTGAGTGCCATTGCTATGAAACTTGGTACTCCATTAATGCTTGACTCTTATACTTTTGATATGTGCTTGCAATCATAGGGTAGGTCAGGTTATGCTAGAGTAATGATTGAACTTCGGGCTGACATGGAGTTGAAAGATAACATCATGGTGGTTATGCCTAAAATTATAAGGGAGGGGTATTATACATGTACTATTTGTGTTGAATATGAATGGAAACCTCCTACGTGTTCGCGGTTATTAAAAGGTCTTTGGCCATACTCAGGAGGAATGTCCTAAGAATATTAGATTGGGTGTGGCGAAGAAATTGAAGAAGCCTAGTCAAACTTCTTGAGGTGTTCTGGTTGATACGAAAGTGGGTTTTAAACCTCATAAAGAATATAGACCCGTTCCTAAAAAGCCTACCTCTAGCCCTAGCAGTAATAAGAAGAAAGGTGTGGCACATACTAATGAGGTTAGTAATTCAAATTCATTTGATGTTCTTAATTCGGTTGATAATGACATGAAGTTAGATACCAATAGAGGAACTACAAATTTGGTTAATAACAGGGATAATTCCAAGAGGATCCACTTTCTCTGAATGTCGAAAATAAAGAACTGCGTAAACCCCCAAAATTGAACCCCAAAGCCGATAGCCGTCAAATCAATCAAGGCTTGGCCAGCACTATTTGTCTCCTTCATCTTGATTCTGCTTCAAATAGTCAAGTAATTGTTCATAGCTTACCATGTGAAGATCTCTTGTTTGCTTGACAATTGAAACAAGACATTTCCATTCTAGTTGAAGATGATTAAGAAACTTGATGTTGGATTCAATGGGCTTATTCTCAAATCCATTCTTAGCTAGTTTGTTGATCATTGTATTGTATCTAATGTAATACGATTTAAGTGACTCTCCTAGAATGGATGTGAACTAAACACATTGATCCGCTCTGACTACACCTTAAAATATATATAATATAATAAAATATAAAATATATAGTAAGAATAGTCTAAAAGCAGAGTCAATGATACCGAGAAGTAGTATAGAGCTTTCCCGGGTCGTAAATCCCCAACGAGGCTGGAATGGTAAATCGATACGATCGAAGATTTGAGTTTGAAGGAAGGAATGAGTTTGGGAAGTTGAAAAAGTCAAATTAAACAATAACGGACTAAAACGTTTAAGAAAAACCTAAAAATTATGGAATTAAACTAGAAAACGAAAGCCCGAATCCCGGACAAAAGGGGGAAAACCTAAAATCTTTAAAAATAACCCTACGGAAAATTTTTCACTTCTAAACTACTCTACGGGTCAAATAACGAAGAATGAAAAAGACTAGACCGAAAACGGAGTTCGTTTGACCCAAAAACGAGTCAAAACAAAAACCCGTACCCGGACCCGTTCTTAAAAAGATGAAAAGTTATAAAAATGACCCTACGAAAAATTTTATATTTTTCCTACAAACTAGATGACAAAAGAAAATTTTCTAAAAAAGCAAAATATTTTTTTGATAATTTTTGTATTTATTATGAATTAAATAAACTTTTAACTAAATTAAATTATAAAAAATATTAAACGATTACAAAAAATTCTGAAAATTTTTCTAAAAATACTAGGCTTTATGAGAGTCCTACGAAAAATAACCAACACTACACAGCTTATGTAATAAGCCCGAAAATAAGCTTGACAGCTTATTAGGCTATAATACACAAAATGTGTATATAACCAAAGTGCCTTGGGTCTTTAACGAAAAAGACCCAAGGGCGCAGTGGTTAAGTGTGTGTTGTGTAAAGGGGATGTATTGCTTGGTCCCGGGTTCGAGTCTTGCTCACCCGGACCAAGTATCTTCCCCTTTTTTTTTTTTTTTAAACTCTAGGGTAGAAATTGTAAGAAATGAAACTAAAAGGTAGGCGGGCAAATTATCTAGAATTTACACTACAAGGTAAACGGGTAACCCTACACTATGAAAAAGTGACAAAACAAACCCTACGACATGGCTTATTTTTTTTGGCTTATTAAAAAGTGATTTTTAGCAAAAACTCAAAACATGAAAGTTAAAGAACAGCTTATAATTAACAACTTTAACAAAGACACTTTTGACTTTGGTCAAAAGAATAAGCTATAAAATAAGCTTAAAGTTGACAGCAAGCTAAAATGGCTTAAAGGCCAATTTTTCTAAGTCTTATGGTCGAATAAGCTAAGCTAAGGACTAAAATAAGCAAAAAGGGCTTAAACTAACTTAAATAAGCTAAAAGGGAAGGAAAAGCTAAACTAATAAGCTGTGGGGAGCTTATTATGCCAGAAAAGCTTAAATAGAGCTTAAAGAAGCTAAAAATGCTTAAAACTAGGACAAATAAGCTAGAGAAAGGAAATAAGCAAACTAAAACTATCTAACCTATCCTAAAAACTCTTGGGAAACAGTTGGGGCTTATGGGATAAGCTGAATAAGCCAAAGTCAAAAAGTAAGCAATCCTTCAGCCTAAGGGGCTCAAAAACAGCCAAGAGGCATGTTTGGGCTTAAAAATAAGCACACAAATGAGGCTTTTAAGAGCTGAAACTGAAGAGGCTTATAGAAGAGCCTATAAGCTCTTAAAATAAGCCAAAAACTTGGGCTTAATTGCTCTTAGTGGCTGAGAAAGATGAGCTTAAAGTTCCCCCTTTGCACCAGGGGAGCTTTAAGGCAAAGCTCAAGGGCTTATTTGACAGCTTATTTTAAGCTGTCAAATAAGCTCTAAAAACACAAAGAAGCTTAAACAGATTGAGTGCTATGGCAAATGGGCTTGTGCACCAATTTTGAGCTTTGGAAAATCACTTTTACTTGCTTATTTTTGACTGAGAAAAAGGTGTTTTGGGCTTATTGAAACTGTGACACAAAGACTTGGTGGTTTTGACTCACCAAAGTCAAAAGGACCAAAGGCTTTTGACAGCCCTTTTTTAACACACAAAACACACCTTTTAGAATACTTAAACTCAAACCACAAGTGCTTAATCAAATAAGCACTTGTGGGTAACTAAAAAAAACTTCACAGTTTTGAACTTAGATTGCAAAACCTTAAAAAACTATTTTACAACTAAAAATTTTCTAAAAACAGCTTGAAATTTCTTAAAATCTTAAGCTAAAGCCACCCTCATGGCCATAACCCATGCCAAACCTGTTTTGACCCATTTTAAGGCTTATGCCAAACACCCCTTTAACACAAAACTGTCAAACCAAAGTTGGTTTAAAATCCATTTTTAAGCTAAAACTTAAGAAACCTTTTATCTACTCCTACTTATTTTGACTTGCTTAAGCTATTTTAAAACTAAAAACCCTAGCTTATTAAGAAAAATAAGCTAGTTTCTCTACTAGCTTATACTACACTTATGACAGTTTTTTAAGAAATAAGCTAATGTGACACTAAATTATGCAATAAAAACTTACAACAGTAGAATAACAACTTAAACTAATGTGTTTACAAAGACTAAAAGCAAATAAGCTAAAGGTTTAAGCTAAAAATTAAGCTAGAATGAATTTTAGAAGATGAAACCTTGGGATTTGTTGTCTCAGAGCCAAGGCCACTCTTTCTGAGTGAGTGGCCTATAAAACCTGTCCTAATGGCTCCCAAAGCCTCTAAACCTGAGCAATAAGCTCAATAAGCTTATGAGAGCTTATTTCTCCAAAAGCTTCCAAATTCACAATCCAATGAAATAAATTCAACTTAAAATAGTACTTAAGAACATTGAACAAGTATTAAACTGAATTTGAGCTTATTAACAAGGATAAGCTCAAATTAGCTTATTGAGAGCTTATTGAGTTAAAACGGCTTAATTTTTCATTAAAATGGAAAATTACAAATGCATAAAGGACATTAACATAAAAATACTTAAATGACAATAAAAACTTAACATAAAACTGAATAAAGCTGAATTAAAAACTTGCACACTTGCCACAATGGCTTACAAGGCTATTTATAGCCGAAAACTAAAACTATGTCTTCTCTCTTCTTTCTCTTTGTTGTGCTTCTTTGTAGACACACAAACACAGGTGTGTTTGTTGTGTGAGAG
>BQNB010105675.1:7735-23552 GCA_026074375.1 Tanacetum coccineum
AGTAGAAATAAAACTAAATTCAACTCCAGAATCGAATAGAACAGTAGCAAATTGATTGTTTAGAGAAAATGTACCCGTCATAACTTTGGGATCCTGAAGAGCCTCTATAGCATTTCCATTAAAGTCCTTTCCTCTTGCTTGGTTCCCATTGTTTCGGGTGTTCTTGTTTCCTTCCAAAGCCAACGGGTTCTTTGCCGGTCCAGTTGATTGTTTCCACTTAGGGCAATCATAGAGAAGATGGTCAAGACTCCCACATTCATAGCATGCCCTCTGATTCTTCCCCATCTTCACCACATTCACAGGCACCACTTGCCTAATTGGTGCCCAACACTGTCTTGAAAAATGACTCGGTTTTTGGCAGTTATAGCACAACTTACAAGGTGCATTCTTCGGGTGGAAAGTATAACACTTAGCACACTTAGGGTAGGTGTTTACATTGTCACTCTTGGGAGGAAATGTCGCCACATACCCCAATCCAGTCTTAGTTTTCTTATTGTCTTTCCAGGTACTCTCTTACCTACTTAATTCCTCCATCTCCTTCCTCTTATCATTTCCCTTAGTCAATGTCCCACAATGGACAGCCTCATCAATGAGTATTCCAGCCATCAAGATAGCACTTTGAATAGTAGTTGGCTGGGTCGCCCTAAGCATACCATGAATTTGAGGTGCCAATCTATGGATGTACCTCTTAATACGCGACGATTCAGGAGTAACTAAGTGAGGAACTAGTTTGGCCAGTTCATGGAACCTGTCAGGGTATGCGACATGATTGGCTCCTACCATAGTGTGGTTCTAAAACTTATTCTCTAGTTTCTCCATCTCGTTGCTTGGATAGAACTCCTCCACAAGCAACGCCTTAAAGTCATTCCAACTCATACCAATTGCAGCTTTATGACCCCTCGCTTGGACTTGTGTGTTCTACCAAGTCAAAGATTTATTCATAAAACAACTAGCAACATACCTCACTCTCTGGTTAGCAGTACAACCACTGTTTTCAAACACCGATTCCATCTTTTCTATCCAACGGGTGAGTGATACTGCTCCACCCTTTCCATCAAACTCCTTAGGGTTACAAGCCATGAAAGTCTTGTAGGAACATCCATCATTCCCACCATTTACATTTCCTGCATTTGCATTGTTCAAGTTAGCAGTCACTTGAGTGACAATCAGGGGAAGGATATTTTGCAGCTGCTGCGCAATTATCGTAGCAATGCCAGGATTCAGTTTCGGGCTATGTTTTGGGGTTGGGTTTAGACGTGTAGTTCGGACCATGTTTCTATAAAGGAAAGGAATAATATACATTAAATGGGGAAAGACGAATTTTGATCCTATACTTCTATAATAGTATATATAATATACATACAACTATCATAATACTATACACCAAATGTGTCAACACTAATCAATGTAATCATACTTGCAAGTCCACATGTGATGGGGCGCGTAAATAATTATGTTGGCCACCATAATTATTGAGGCTCCCTAGCACAAACGTACTCCTCCTATGACAACACTTCTTAGTTTAACACAACCTTCACATACAATTCATTTAATCACATAACAGCACATAAGGAACAATTTCAACCATAACTCCATCCATTTCATAAAATACTATATCAGTATCCAATATTCGAAAATAACAATTCCTAAAACATAGTTTCGACTAAAGACCGCCAAATAAACCTAAAATGGAAGACAAAGGGATATCCTAAGGCTAACTACTAGCTGTGGATTCGAGATCCGAGTCGCTGTCTGATATCACATACTCAATCTTTTCCCAACTTCTTTCAACCCTTCATTCTCCTTCACTTCTTCTTCCGTTGTTAACTTGTATCCACGAAACTTTCAAGGAAACTGGATGACAACGCCCTCCTTGGTTGTCACCTTTGTCTTCCATTCCATGATTGACTCTCCCTTATCCTCCTTTACGGTTATCTTCTCTTCAATATGGCATGGGTAAAGGCCAATTAGAACTCGGGTCCTATGATTTGTTCTCTTCATCCTAAGTCCTGTCCCTGGCTCAATGAAACTCCTATGCCTGGTTATAAAGATGGTTCCCCAACAAAACTTCTTATGGAAATAGGAAGGCATATATAACACCCCGTGTTTTAGGGTCATTGACGTTGTCAATAAATTCATTATGTACTTTTGGTATTGTACGTGTTTGCTTTTAAACCGTAAACGTTAAGTTAAATCGTGTACGCTAAAAATTATCGTTCAATGTAAACGGGCATCAAACAATTAAATGTTTACATCAAGCAAGTGTTAAGTAATTATTTTGATGATAATTATTAACTTTGTTCATTTTATTTTCATTGGTTACGTAAATTTGTTACGTTTCGCGATAAAGTACGTTTAGGCATACCCGGAACCACCTTAATTAATCTACGCTTCAACAAATACCCACGATTGTACCCAATACCCAAAGTTTTATTAAATTTTACTCAAGATAATATTACCTTACACTTTGTACATTAGGAAATAAACCAAGACACAAATACTTTCAAGTAAACACACTTTTATGAAAATCTACAAGTTGTAACTTTCATATATGATACTAAATAATAAGTTAAGTGCAAAAAGACTTCTAGAAGCCTTCTCCCCCTCCCTAGTCATGGCAACAACAACATATGAGACATAGAGCACACAATTTTCATACCAAGTTGGCTTGTACATCACCCTTGCATTAAACCTAGCCATGTTGTGTCTCATTTGACCATAAACTCTCCTTAAGACCCTCATCTTGTTCTTGACCACTATTGCAAACTTTTTGACCATCCTAGCTCATATATGATGCAAATATACACATAGATAACATTCACACTCTTATACACTTAGCAAAAATCAACAAAAACACTCTCCTTTACCCCTTATCAACCCACGGCTCAAACACCCCCATTTAAATAATCCATACAAAAATTTCTACCACCTATACACACATACACACATCATTCCTAAGATATACTAAGGTGTTTGCAAGCCTTGGTTAACCATTTGCAAGTGTTGAAGCAAGGAAAGGAAACTAGGGTTTTCATTTGGAAAGTTAGGGTTTCTTGGTTGCAAGCTTTGGTTTTTAATCTAAACAAGGGTTTAGATTGTGTTGGTTATCATCATCATTCATCATAAGGTCATCTAGAACTCTTTATGTTCTTACATTTATCATTATATGCATATGTTAGTTCTTTATAGCAAGAATCACCATTTAGGACTTTTAATCATGTAAAAAGAATTTTTACTTGATGTCATTATTTTGTACACTTTTACATAAGATATGTGGTTGATAACATCATGTTAAAATGGACACATAAGTATTTTATACTCTTGGTTAAGCATAAAAAGTGTATGTTCAAGACTAGGGTTTTAAAGGTTTCTTAATATGTTACAAGTAAAAGTATTGCAAATGACTTGTAAATCTTATTCATGGACTTTTGGTTATGTTATATGAATACTAAAATAAGATTATATTGGAAGTATAACTCTTGCAAACTCATGGTTTATGTGTAAAAATGGTTATGTATAAACTAGTGATTAAAGATTTCTTAAGAAAGTTATGGTTTAAAAGTGTTATTATGGACTTGGTAACTTGGACATTTGGATAATATGTGTACTAATGGACTCTATTATAAGTAATACATATAACATATATGGTATATAAGACTTGTGGTAGATTACAAAGTTAAAAGTATAAAAACAAAGGTTAAATATAGACTTAATAAAGTCATTCAATGTTTCTGTCCAAAATTCGAATATAAATGATCCAACCTTTTTAATACATATAAATATATATAATATATTAATACATAATAATAAGGAAGATATCAATAATAATATAGTATAGTATTTCCCGTCGGGTTTTAGAGAATCGCTTTTAGCCAAAGCAATTATCAAAAGATCTTGCCCGCGGAGAGGTTATGTCACTACGCACTACCGTACTGGGTCAGATGTCAGAGATTAGAGAGTTGCATGCTGCTGATCGTAAAAGACAGGCTGTGACTTCAGAGATGCTGAAGGCATACCATAGGAGATCTGCAAAGATGAGAGAGTTGAGGACAGTGAACGTACCCAGACATCACAGCTTAAACAACATAGACAATGATGCAGTCATTACAGGGATAGGTGACCACACTACAGGGACAGGTGACCATACTACAGGGACAGGTGACACCACTACAGGGACAGGTTACCGCACTACAGGGACAGTAGGGACCCGTTGGAGGTCCTGCACAGCCAGAGCTACCAGAGGAGGCTGGTAGCAGTTCATAGATTAGATCATGTTATGGCATAGGTCAATTGTATATAGCCTACTAAGTATATGTATGTTCTAATCCCGCAATAAGGCTTTAGGTTGTTTATGTTTTTATTTAGATAACCTAATCGTTATGATCATTTTGTATCTGAACCATTCGTGTAGGTTCCAAATTAAATATGTGAAGGGTTGTATTATGTACATCTGTAATCGAATTGTTAATGAATGAATGTCGATTGGTATATCAATGTTGATTACAATTTAGTTGTATAATTCACTGTGGATGTGATTCTCACTTTATTTATCATGTATGTCAAGTCAAGGTTATGATTTTATGAAATCTAACAGGTATTGTATTTTCTTGTGTTTGAAGAAAATGGCACCAAAATGAGCCACAAGGTCAACACCGGTCACAACAACCCCAGCCCTAACAAAAACCACCACCACATCGGTCACTAATGCACAACTTCAGGCAATGATTCACTAAGGTGTCACTGCCGATTTGGCAGCACGTGATGAAAACAGGAATGGCGATGACAGCCACACTTCGGGAACGGGCGGCAGAAGGACTGAACGCGTTGCTCGAGAATGCACTTACCAAGACTTTATGAAGTGCAAACCTCTATATTTCAAAGGCACTGAGGGAGTTGTTGAATTAACTCAATGGTTTGAAAGGATGGAGACTATTTTCCGCATAAGCAACTGCTCTGTGGAAAATCAGATTAAGTTTTCCACTTGTACTCTTCTAGGCAGGTGCTCTAACTGGTGGAATTCCCAGTTATAACAGTCAGTCATGATAGTTGCATATGCAATGACTTGGGTGTCTGAGAAAAAAATGACCTGACAAGTACTTTCCAAGGAACGAGATGAAAAACAGCTAGAGGCTAAATTGTGAATTTGAAAGTGAAGGGTACTGAAGTTGTAATGGACAACCAACGATTGCTTCCATGAACTAGCACTGTTTGTGTGTTAGGATGTTTCCTGAGGAGTCTGACAAGATTGAAAGGTACGTCGGCGGATTGCCCAACATGATCCATGGAAATATTGTAGCATCAAAGCCGAAAACCATGCAAGAGGCTGTTGAAATGGCCACTGAACTAATGGATAAGAAAGTCAGCACCATTGCTGAAAGACAGGCTGAGAAACAAAAGGAATTTGAAAACAACTTTCCGAAACAATCAAAACAACACAACAGAAACAAGAGATACAAAAACACTGGCAGGGCTTATACTGCAGGGACTGGTGAAAAGAAGCCATACGGGGGATCTAAACCCGTATGCACTAAATGCAACTATCACCACGATGGTCCGTGTGCTCCAAAATGCAACAAATGCAACAAATTTGGCCATTTTGCCCGTGACTGTAGGAGTGCGGGAAATGCCAACAATGCTAACAATCAGAGGGGCACTGGGTCAGGCCAGAAACCTACTTGCTTCGAGTGTGGAGTTCAAGGACACTTCAAGAGGGAATGTCCAAAGCTGAAGAACAACAAAAACCGTGGAAATCAAGTTGGTAATGACAGGGCTCCAGCCAAAGTGTATGCGGTGGGACATGCAGGGACAAACCCAGACTCCAACGTCGTAACAGGTACATTCCTTCTCAACAACCGCTATGCTTCTATATTATTTGATACTGGTGCCGATAGGAGTTTTGTGTCTACTGCATTTAGTTCCCAAATGGATATCACGCCATCTACCTTAGATCACTATTATGATGTCGAACTAGCTGACGGGAGAATAATTGGGTTAAACACTATCCTTAGGGGTTGCACATTAAATCTCCTGAACCACCCATTCAACATAAATTTAATGCCCGTAGAACTTGGTAGTTTCGACGCTATAATTGGTATGATTGGTTGGCAAAGTACCATGCAATCGTTGTGTGTGCTAAGAAGATCGTTCGTATCCCTTAGGGAAATGAAACATTAATTATTCACGGTGACGGAAGCAACCGAGGACACGAGGCTCATCTGCACATTATCCGTACTCCAAAACACTATAATACATGTTTAAAAGGAAGTCCAGTCTTTTTGGCCCATTCACTACTTGGAGTTAAAGACAAGTCGAGAAGAAGCGACTTCAGGATGTACCAATAGTTTGGAGATTTTTTCCTGAAGTATTTCCGGAGGACTTGTCGGGTCTTCCTCCGACTCGACAAGTGGAATTTCAAATCGATTTGATACCTGGTGCTGCACCCGTAGCTCGGGCGCCTTATCGATTGGCACCTTCTGAAATGAAAGAGTTGTCGGAGCAACTAAAAGAACTATCTGACAAAGGCTTTATAAGACCTAGTTCCTCACCCTAGGGAGCTCCGGTCTTGTTTGTCAAGAAGAAGATTGATCGTTACTGAATGTGGTAAATTGATTACCGGAAAAAAAAAATTGAATAAACTGACGGTGAAGAACCGTTATCCGCTCCCAAGAATTGATGATTTATTTGATCAGCTTCAAGGGTCGAGTGTCTACTCGAAGATCGACCTAAGTTCGGGTTATCACCAACTGAGGTTCGAGAAGAAGACATTCCGAAGACCGCTTTTAGAACCCGTTACGGCCATTATGAATTTCAAGTTATGCCGTTTGGTTTGACAAACGCACCTGCCGTATTCATGGACCTTATGAATCGGGTGTGCAAACCATATTTGGATAAATTCGTGATCGTCTTTATTGACGATATTCTGATATATTCAAAGAACAAGCAAGAACACGAAGAGCACCTTAAGCTACTCTAGAATTGCTTAAGAAGATGATTGTATGCCAAATTTTTGTCCAAGTATGAAATTTGATCCAAAGTATAGTTACCTTGGGTTACGTGATGATAGTTGAGGGCATTCACGTAGATCCTGCCAAGATCGAATCCATTAAAGATTGGGCATCTCCTAAGTCACCAACGGAGATTCGTCAATTTTTAGGTCTTGCTGGGTATTATCAAAGATTCATTGAAGGGTTTTTCAAAAACGAAGAATTGCCAAACTGATGATTTTACCAAGGGTAACTTGGTAATTTTCTTAATTACTCTTAAGGTTATATTTTTATAGTATATTTTATTGTGTATAAAATTGCACATCAAGCACCAATCCTGGCCTTACCTGAAGGAAGCGAAGATTTTATCGCATACTGCGATGCTTCAAAGAAGGGTTTGGGTGTTGTGTTAATGCAAAGAGAAAAGGTGATTGCTTATGCATCACGCCAACTGAAGATTCATGAGAAGAATTATATGACTCATGATTTGGAGCTTGGAGCAGTAGTGTTCGCTCTCAAGATTTAGAGGCACTACCTATATGGAACCAAGTGCACGATGTTTACTGATCATAAGAGTCTACAACACATTCTTAATCAGAAAGAGTTGAACATGAGGCAACGACGTTGGTTGGAGTTGCTTAGTGATTACGATTGTGAGATTCGATATCACCCAGGAAAGGCAAACGTTGTTGCTAATGCTCTAAGCAGGAAGGAGAGAGATCAACCATTAAGAGTTTGAGCCTTAGTCATGACCATTGGCTTAGATCTTCCTAAACAAATTTTGAATGCTCAGACTAAAGCTCGGAAGCCGGAAAACCTCAATAACGAAGATGTTGAGTATGATTGGTTAAAATTTTAAAGAACCAGAATAATAAAATTCAAAACGGAAAATTAGAACCCACGTGGCGGATGGAACGCAATCTTAAATGCATGGAAAAGTTGGTTACCATGTTATGGCGACTTGAGGACTGTGATTATGCACGAGTCCCACAAGTCAAAATACTCTATCCATCCGGGTTCTGACAAGATGTATCAAGACATGAAGAAGCTATATTGGTGGCCCAATATGAAAGCCGACATCGCCACCTATTTAACAAGTGTTTGACCTATGCTAAGGTCAAGGCCGAACATCAAAGGCCAGTAGGATTGTTGGTACAACCTGAAATACCTCAAAGGAAGTGGGACAATATCACAATGGATTTTGTCACAAAGCTCCCCAAATCACCGCAAGGTTTCGATACTATTTGGGTGATTGTTGACCGACTCACCAAGTCTGCAATCTTTGTACCGATGAGAGAAATAGATCCCCTGGAGAAACTAGCAAGATTGTACCTAAAGGAAGTGGTCGCGAGATATGGAATCCCTGTCTTAATCATCTGCGATCGTAATCCTAGGTTTGCATTAAGATTTTAGAGGACTCTCCAAAAGGCTTTGGGTACTAACTTGGACATGAGTACAACATATCATCCAGAGACTGACGAACAAAGCGAGAAGACAATTCAAACTCTTGAGGATATGCTACGTGCTTGCGTGATCGATTCGAAAAGTTGGTTAATCATCTTACCGTAGTCGAATTCTCCTATAACAATAGCTATCACGCTATATTAAAGGCAACCCCATCTGAAACACTATAAGATAAAAAGTGTTCGTTCACAACACCTTATTGGGCTGAGGTTGAAGAAGTCCAACTCACTGGACCAGAAATGGTGCAAGAAACTACTGAGAAGATTGTTATGATCAAGCAGAGAATGCAAGCTGCTCGTGATCGTCAGAAGAGTTATGCGGATTTGAAGCGTAAGCCGATGGAAATTTCAAACGGGGAAAAGGTATGCTTACAGTTTTCACCATGGAAAGGGGTTGTACGTTTTGGCAAACGGGGGAAGTTAAACCCCAGATATGTTGGACCCTTTAAGGTGTTAGAAAGGGTTGGATCTGTTGCCTACAAGTTGAGCTTCTGGAGGAGCTTGAAGCAGGTCACGATACTTCCATGTGTCCTAATCCCTGAAAAAGTGCTATGCCGATAGAACCTTTAGGTTCGTTCCGTTGGAGGACTTCACTTTGATGACAAACTCAATTCGTTGAGGAACCGGTCGAGATCATGGATCGAGAAGTCAAACAGTTGAGACATAGCCGTGTTCCAATTATCAAGGTAAGATGGAACTCCAAGAGAGGTCCTGAGTTTACATGGGAACGTGAAGACCAATTCAAGAAGAAATACCCACACCTCTTCACCAAGACCGCACCGTCGTCAAGTGCTGCATCGTAAGCCTTGAGGATAAAGGGCCGTTTTAAAAAAAAAAAAAAACGGGGGAAGATCAAATAAATACCCCGTGTTTTTAGTCATATAGCGACGTCGATAAATCTACTATTTATTTTTAGTGTCGTACGCGTTTGCTTGTAATTTCATGTATTAAGTAAAATCGCGTAAGCTAAAAATTAGCGTTCAATGTAAACGGGCATCAAACAATTAAGCGTTTACATCAATCAAGTATTAAATAATTATTTTGAGAATAATTATGGTCTTGTTCATTTTATTTTTATCGGATACGTAAAGTGTATACGTTTCGCGATAAATTGCGTTTAGGCATACCCGGAACCACGTTAATTAATCTACGCTTCAACAAATACCCACGATTGTACCCAATACCTAAAGTTTTATTAAACTTTACCCAAATAAATGTTGCTAGTCACTTTGTACACTAGAAAATAAAACAATACACAAATGCATGCAAGTAAACATCTTTTATAAAAATATAAAAGTTGTAACTTTCATATATGTAACTAGATAATGTGTTAAATAACAAAAGGCTTCTAGAACCCTTTTCCCTCCCACTAACTCACGGCAACAACACCATTAGAGACATAGAGCACACATTTTTCACAACTTGGACTTGTACTTCACTACATCATTAAACATAGCCATCTCATGTTTCACTTTGACCATTGTTTCTTCCTTAAGACCATGAAGTTGTCCCTAAGACCACTATTGCATACTTTTTGACTAAGACTTATTATATATGCAAGTATCAAGTAGTGAGATAACACATACAACATAAACACTTAGCTAGAAACTCAAAAATCTCTCATTTGGCTCTCATGCATGCCATGGCTCAAACCAACAACAATACACAATCCATAAAAAATTTTATGCAACCTATACACACATATACACATCATTCCTAAGATATTCTAAGATGTTTCCAAGCATTGGTTATCCATTTGCAAGTAATTATCAAGAAAAGGGAAGCTAGGGTTTTATTAGGAAAACTAGGGTTTTCTTGGTTGCAAGCTTTGGTTTCTAATCTAAACAAGGGTTTAGATTGTGCTAGTCATCATCTTCATTCATCATAAGGTCATTTAGAACTCTTTATGTTCTTACAATTATCATTATATGCATATGTTACTTCTTTATAGCTTGAATCACCATTTAGGGTTTTTAACATGTAAAAAAGAGTTTGTACTTGTTGTCATCATCTAATACACTTCTACACATATTATGATGTTAATGGTGTCATGTTAAAATGGATGAGAAAGTATTGTACCATGGCGATTTGGTGTGAAAATGGATTTATACACATTAGGGTTTATAAAGTTCACTTAATATGTTACAAGGAAAAGAAATGCAAATCACATGTTAATGTTGATTATAGACTTTTAGTCATATTATATAAACACTAAAATAAAGTCATGATGGAAGGATAACACTTGTACAACTCAATGGTTTATATGTAAAAAGGGTTATGTATAAACTAGTGATTTAAAGGTTACTTATGAAAAGTACAGTTTAAAAGTGTTATTATGGACTTGGTAAAGTTGGACATTTGAACAATATATGGAACTAGGGACTTTAATATATGTATGATATATAACATATATGGTATATAAGACTTGTGGTAAAATTACAAAGTTGAAATTATGAAAACAAGGTTACAAATGGACATAAGAAACTCATTCAACATTCTGTCAAAAAGTTGTATAAAAACATATCTATTTTATATTTTTATAAGATAATACGTCTCATGACGATTCCAAAAGGCTAGGAAACTCAAAAAACGGATAAATAACAAAGAAGTTACGGTAAAAACAAGTTATACGATCAATAAACGGATTTATAAAAGAATTTTTATAAAACAATTTATAAAAATTATATAAAACAACATGTTTGGTATTTTTTAAAAATTATATATATTTTTAGGATTCCAAAATGACAAGAATCGTAATTTTTTAATTAATAACGAACGAGTTATGAATTTCGCGAGTTTACGACAATTAATACTTTTATAAAACTATTTTTATAAAAGTTACTGTTCATGACAGAAATAATTATTTTTGTAAACCTCATAAATAAGTATAACTTTCAATAACAAGAACGTACTCGAAAGAATCGCTAAAAACGGAGCTATAACGAATAAAATACGACGTTTACGATAACTAAAACTATAAAAATAACTTTATAACTGAGGTGAACAGTAAAAAGTACTGTTCACCAGTAGGTCAAATTTTAAAAATGTTAAATTTTGATAACTCATCCTAATACGAAAGCGTGGGCATAAGAAACGTCAAAATCGGGCTTAAAACGCGAAAGTTACGCCAGTTTTACTAAAACGGTAATTATGAACGTTTTTACTTATTAAACACAATTTTACCAAAACAATTAGATGGTGATTAGCTATATAGAATGCTATATGGTAGTAGTTACCTAATGTGATTAATACTTATACGACCTTAATTTAAATAGGTTGCATCTGACGATTTGCGTGACCATTTCCAGTGATATACTTGACTTAAGCGATAACGCCTCACCTCAAGGTGAGTTCATAGCCCCACGTTTTACATGCTTTGTTTTAATAAGATTTGGGGAAGAAACAGCAATATTTACAACTAACACAAGTGGATACTTTTACATAATGATTTACGTGTTGCCTAAGTAGCGATATACCCTATCTGAGCCCAGTATCATGGAACGGTCAAATACCGGACTGTGAGCGCAAATGTTAAGAATCGATCTATTTGGGATTAGACAACAAACCCCGTTTGGGTGATATTACTATCACTGGGCAAACCGAACGTTTACCAAGTCTAACATAGGATTTTTGCGGGTTAGAAAATCATCACAGGCAATGTAGGCATTTATATGGTATTCCATTTATGTCGAGCTTCATGTCATGAGCTTAGGGCAACGTATTACTATTTATATGATGTCTGCATCTGTTGCATTATCATACACTTGGGAAATCTTGTGGTTCTACAATATATGATTTATCAAACCTATGAATTCACCAACATTATTGTTGACGTTTTAAAGCAATGTTTTTCAGGAGATCAGTAGGCATAAGGTGCCACATGGCTCACATTGGTGATTTTGTTTTTGAGGTCATGTAAAGATATGGATAGTATTATGTATTAAGGAAACTCATGGTCGTGAACCAGTATCTTCTTTGTAATTAATAACAATGAACAAGTTAAAGCTCGCGGCTATTGTATCAACAATTGTTAAATCCAATGTATCAGTTTTAAAACGACTTTTTGGTCGTTCTATATATATCTTGTGTTATTGATCTGAGAAGTAACATGCCCCGGATATCCTTATTCCGCTGCGACCCAATTTGGGGGTGTTACAGTCAAAGCAACTAAAAGAACTGTCTGACAAAGGCTTTATAAGACCCAGTTCCTCACCTTGGGGAGCTTCGGTCTTGTTTGTCAAGAAGAAAGACGGATCATTCCAGATGTGTATTGATTACCGGGAATTGAATAAACTAACGGTGAAGAACCATTATCCGGCCTCCCAAGAATTGATGTATTTATTTGATCAGCTTCAAAGGGTTCGATTTTCATCTACTCGAAGATCGACCCTAACAGGACAGGGTATCACCAACTGAGGGTTCGAGAAAAAGACATTCCGAAAACCGCTTTCAGGACTCGTTACGGCCATTATGAATTTCAAGTTATGCCATTTGGTTTAACAAACGCACCTGCCGTATTCATGGACCTTATGAATCGGGTGTGCAAACCATATTTGGATAAATTCATAATTGTCTTTATTGATGAAATTCTGATATATTTAAAGAACAAGGCAATGAAACATGAAGAGCACCTAAGCTAATCTTAGAATATGCTTAGAAAGAGGAGTTGTATGCCACTTTTCCAAGTGTAAATATTTGGATTCCAAAAGTACAGTTCCTTGGTCACGTGATTAATAGTGAGGGCATTCACGTAGATCCCGCCAAGATCGAATTCCAATAACGATGTGGGCATGCTCCATAAGGGCCACCAACTTGCGTTTGCTGTCCATGAGTTTATGCAGGTCCTTTGCGTGACAGGTATTAGATGCACTCTGGGGGAGAATGATTCAGTGTCAAGGAGAGTGTATAGAGGTCAAGCGACATTCTCTCCGTAACACATTGAAGGGTTTTCGAAGATCGCCAAACCAATGACCAAACTCACCCAGAAGAAGGTCAAGTTTGAGTGGGTTGATAAACAAGAAGCAGCTTTTCAACTGTTAAAGCAGAAGTTGTGCAGTGCACCAATCCTGGCCTTACCTGAAGGAAGCGAAGATTTTATCGCATACTGCGATGCTTCAAAGAAGGGTTTGGGCGCGGTGCTAATGCAAAGAGAAAAGGTGATTGCTTATGCATCACGCCAACTGAAGATTCATGAGAAGAATTATACGACTCATGATTTGGAACTTGGAGCAGTAGTGGTCACTCTCAAGATTTAGAGGCACTACCTGTATGGAACCAAGTGCACGATGTTTACTGATCATAAGAGTCTACAACACATTCTTAATCAGAAATAGTTGAACATGAGGCAATGATGTTGGTTGGAGTTGCTCAGTGATTACGATTGTGAGATTCGATATCACCCAGGAAAGGCAAACGTTGTTGCTGATGCTTTAAGCAGGAAGGAGAGAGATCAACCATTAAGAGTTCGAGCCTTAGTCATGACCATTGGCTTGGATCTTCCTAAACAAATTTTGAATGCTCAGACTGAAGCTCGAAAGCCAGAGAACCTCAAGAACGAAGATGTTGGAGGAATGTTGGTTGAAAACGCTAAAAATCCAGAGGCGATTAGGACGGAAAAGTTGGAACCCCGTGCGGATGGAACTCTATGCCTCAATGGCAGGAGTTGGCTACCTTGTTATGGCAATTTGCGGACTGTGATCATGCACGAGTCCCACAAATCAAAATACTCTATACATCCGGGTTCCGACAAGATGTACCAAGATATGAAGAAGCTATATTGGTGGCCCAATATGAAAGCCGACATCGCCACCTATGTTAGCAAGTGTTTGACCTGTGCTAAGGTCAAGGCCGAACATCAAAGGCCATCAGGATTGTTGGTACAACCCAAGATACCTGAATGGAAGTGGGACAACATCACTATGGATTTTGTCACAAAGCTCCCTAAGACGTCGCAAGGCTACGACACCATTTGGGTGATTGTTGACCGACTCACTAAGTCTGTAATTTTCACACCAATGAGAGAGACTGATCCTATGGATAAACTTGCAAGAATATACCTAAAGGAGGTTGTCACGAGGCATGGAATACCTGTTTCAATCATTTGTGATCGTTCATTTGTGATCGCGATCACGAGGTTCGCATCCAACTTTTGTGAGGTCACGTTCAAGAATGCTTTAGTACTAATTTGGATATGATTATACTGCTTTAGTACCAGCCACAAATAGGACGGCAAAGCGAGAGGAAAATTCAAACTCCAAGGATATGTATGCGTTCTTGCTTGACAATTTCAAAAAGATTGGGTTAATCACTAACGTTAGTTGAATTCTCTTAAAACAAGACTAACACGCTAGCACAAGGCCGACACCATTTAAGCACTTTATGGTACGAAAGTTTTGTTCACCGAACTTTTGTATAGGACCGAATTGGAGAAGCTCAATTCCTCGTTCCGAGACTAATTTTAAGAGACTGACTGAGAAAAATTGTCAAATCAAGCCAAATGATGCAAGCCGCTCGTGATCGACAGAAGAGTTACGCCGATCTGAAGCGTAAACTGATGGAATTCCAAGTCGGGGATAAAGTTATGCTTAAAGTTTCGCCTTGGAAAGGGGTCGTACATTTTGGCAAACGGGGGAAGTTAAACCCCAGGTATGTTGGACCTTTCAAGGTATTAGGAAAGGTTAGAGAGGTTGCTTACAAACTCGATCTTCCAGAAGAACTAAACAGGGTTCATAATATATTTCATGTATCTAACTTGAAAAAGTGCTATGCTGACGAACCGTTAGCCGTTCTGTTGGATGGACTACACTTTGATGACAAGCTGCAGTTTGTTGAGGAACCCGTTGAGATCATGGACCGTGAAGTTAAACGGTTGAAGCGAAGCCGCATCCCATTATTCAAGGTTCGATGGAACTCTAAGAGAGGTCCTGAGTTCACGTGGAATTTGAAGACAATCAAGAAGAAATACCACTCGACCTCTTCCACCAAGACCGGGCACCGTCGTCAAGTGATGCATCGTAATCCCTTAGGACAAGGCTCGTTTAACGGGGAAGTTTATAACACCCCGTGTTTTCAAGTCATTTGCGACGTCAATAAATCTACTATTTATTTTTTTAGTGTTGTACGCGTTTGCTTTTAATTTCATGTATTAAGTAAAACCGCGTAAGCTAAAAATGATCGTTCAATGTAAACGGGTATCAAACAATTAAACGTTTACATCAATCAAGTGTTAAATAATTATTTTGAGAATAATTATGGTCTTTGTTCATTTTATTTTATTGATTACGTAAATTGTGTACGTTTCGCGATAAAATTACATTTAGGTATACCCGAAACCACCACAATAAATCTACGCTTCAACGAATACTTATTTTT
>BQNB010105676.1:0-23552 GCA_026074375.1 Tanacetum coccineum
GAAAAGCAAATTAAAAGGATAAGGTGTGATAATGGTGGGGAATTCACATCTAACAACATGCTAAACTTTTACAACGAGAAGGGGGTCCTATTAGAAACCACTTGTCCACACACTCCCCAACAAAATGGAGTTGTCGATAGGAAGCACAGGTACCTGCTCGAAACTGCTCGAGCTTTAATGTTTGATGCAAATCTTCCTAAACAATTTTGGGAAGAATGCATCTTAACCGCGGCGTACATAATTAACCGCCTCCCGTCTAAAGTTATCAAAAACAAAACGCCTTTTGAGTTGCTTTTCAATCAAAAATCAGATTACGAATTTCTAAGAGTCTTTGGGTGTCTTGCATATTTTACAAACACCAACACAAAGGGAGATAAGTTTGAAGAAAAGGGGAAACTAGGGGTCTTTCTTGGATACCTATCGGGAACAGAGGGTTACAAAATTCTCAATCTTGAGACCAAAAAGATAATAGTTAGTAGAAATGTAAATTTCTATGAACAAAAATTCCCTTTCAAAAATATTGAAGAAATCAATAAAGATTGTATTGAGGAACCGATAATATGTCACGATTGTCACTGTCATGATGAACCAATTTTGGCACAAAACAAAAAACAAAACCCGATGGAGCAAGATCCGCATATGGACCATGACCAAACCAATGAGCCAAGCGGCCCACATGAAACTCACGATGAGGATGAAACGGGCCAAATAAATGATGAAGAGCAGCCCAATAATGATGAGTTTGAAACAAATGAATCAAATGAAGGAGCAGAAGCCCAAGGCGAGACAAGACCCACTCGAACAAGAACTCAACCATCAAGATTCCAAGATTATGTTGTACAAGTTCCCCCTTCGGTTAAACACCCGACATCAACATCCAATCAGGTTACCTCCACGGTACGCTACTCAATCTTGAATTTTTTTTTCTTATGACAAGTTTTCCACTAATCACAAAGCCTTCTTAGCAGCCATCACTAATAATGATGAACTTAAGTGTTTTAAACAAGCTGCACAAGATGCTCGATGACGTGAAGCCATGCAAAAGGAGGTCAAGGCTTTAGAGAAAAATGGTACTTGGACTTTGGAATATTTACTAGAAGGAAAACGAGCTATAGATTCGAAATGGGTCTACAAGATCAAATTCAAGCCAAATGGCGAAGTTGAAAGGTACAAGGCTCGTCTAGTTGCAAAAGGATTCACTCAAATGGAAGGGATGGATTATCATGACACTTTTGCACCGGTCGCTAAGCTGGTGACCGTTCGCACTTTATTAACAATCGCAGTTAAAACGGACTGGATTATCCATCAACTTGACGTAAACAACGCCTTCCTACATGGAGACCTAGATGAGGAAGTTTACATGAAAATCCCTCAAGGCTTTTCTAATGATAATGAAACTCGTGTTTGTCGGCTGAGAAAGTCTTTATATGGTTAAAGCAAGCTTCACGCAATTGGTATCACAAATTCACCACTTTTCTTCGAAGTCTAAATTTTAGACAATCTAAGGCAGACCACTCGCTATTCATTTATAAGGCAGGTAGCATAATGGTGGTCGTTCTAATTTACGTGGATGACGTCATCATTACCGGAAACAATCTTACAAAAATTCAAGAAACCAAGAAACAGCTTGACGATGAATTCAGCATTAAAGATCTCGGCCTATTGAAGTATTTCCTTGGGATAGAGGTGGCAAAAACAAAAGATGGTCTAGTTCTAAGCCAACAAAAATATACGTTGGACATTCTGGAAAATAACAAGAGGGTGTAAACCGAGTGCCTTTCCTATTGAACAAGGGTTGAAATTAGACAAAGGAGAAAGTGAATCACGAGTGAATGCAAGTCAGTATCGTCGACTCATCGGTCGACTTCTTTACCTTCAAGCCACTCGCCCGGATATTACATATTCTGTCAACATTTTAAGCCAGTTTGTAGCCGACCCACGAAACAATCATTTGGAGGTAGTGAATCGTGTTCTTGGGTACCTGAAGGCCACTCCAGGCCAAGGTATTCTCATTTCTCAAGCAGGAGATCCCGTCTTAACCGCTTATTGTGACTCTGACTGGTTAGGATGTCCCTACACGAGGCGATCACGTACTGGTTATATGCTCTTGCTAGGTGGGACTCCTATTTCTTAGAAAACCAAGAAACAGTCATTAGTGTCACGTTCTTCGGCTGAAGCCGAGTACAGGGCAATGGCCTTCACCGTTAGTGAAATCATTTGGGTTTGATGGTTGCTCAGTGAGTTACATGTTCATAATTCATTAGCTGCCTCCTCATTTTGTGACAACCAAGCAGCCCGACACATAGCTAACAATCCTGTCTTCCACGAGAGAACAAAGCACGTCGAGATGGACTGTTACTTTGTACGTGAAAGAGTCGAATCAAAGGAAATCATTCCGATGAAAATTAGCAGTAAAATGCAAATAGCAGACTTGCTAACAAAAGGACTTCCGGCACATCAGCTTTAATTTCTTCTTGGCAAGATTGACATTACAAATTTGCATGCTCCATCTTGAGGGGGAATAAAAGATTTCATATATATATTTCTTTTTTATATTTGATTTCCTACCTTTAAAAGAATCAATCAATTTTAACAATAAAAAAACATTTATCTTCTTTTGTTCCATCGAATTTAAGATTCCGACCATTGTCCTATTGTTCTCAAGGACATGGATATACTAAATTTTTTTCATTCTTTCGTAAAAAGGAGAAATAATAAGAACTATATCAGACGGGTGTTGGTGCAAAGAACCGAATGTGATAAAACAAGAAATGGTGAGATATTACAAGACATTATTTACTAAAAGGTCAGGGATTTGTCAAAGATTCTACTATGATAGGGTAGTCAAAATTTTAGACGAGGATGCGGGTATGTTGGAAGGTAAGATTGGTGAAAAGGAGGTTTGGAATGCGATTTGCGGATGTAGTGGGGATAAAGCCCCCGGCCTAGACGGTTTTAATTTCAAATTCATTAAAAAAATTTGGGCGATTATAAAGCACGATTTGATGATAGCGGTCAGATGGTTCTCTGGGATACAATGGAGATCTCTAGAGGGTGTAATACCTCTTTTATTTCCATTATTCAAAGGTAGCGGATCCAATCAGTCTCGGGGATTTTAGGCCAATAAGCTTAATAGGATGCTATTATAAAATATTGGCTAAAATTCTTGCGGAAAGGGTAAAGAAAGTGATAGGAGAAGTGGTGGGAGATGTTCAAAATGCATTCATAAAAGGAAGATCCATAGTTGATGGAGTTCTTATAGCAAATGAAACTGTGGAGTATTTAATGAAGTCGAAAGGAAAATGTTTAGTGTTTAAGGAAGATCCATAGTTGCATAGTAATTTCTCTTTCTTCTTGCTTACCCTCCACATTTTGTTGCCAAGTCATCGTGTGAATATTATTTTGTAAAGTTTTGATGGATGTAGCATTTCTCTTGTTTAGACAGGAAGGATTCCGGATTCCCTGATTAGTGACAAAAAGAAAACAAAAAACAAAATGCTTTCATAGTTATATGTCTCCCTGATTCTTCTTGTCGTTAGTTAATAATAACTGCATGACATGAATACTTCTGATAAAGTGATGCATCATATGCAAGTGGAGAACATACCACTGACCTTTCAGTCCGAGGAACACAATTTTGGTTCATTTGTTTATCCTTTGCTAAAGGAAACACGCTCCAAACACTCTTTTGACCCGCAATAGTCTTAGACTGGACCGCATGATGATGTCAATCTACAAAGAATACTCTCTTGTAAATTTCCTCCTAAGAGAGTTGGGTATAGGGATGGCAATAAAACCCGTACCCGATGGGGACCCGATCCCCAAACCCGAATTGACTGGGGAATACCCGAGTTGACCGGGGATGGGGATGGGGACGGGGAATCCCCGAATTATGAAACCGGGGATGGGGCGGGGATGGGGATAACATAAATCCCCGGCCCCGTACCCGACCCCGAACTTTTTAATGTACAAATATATATAAATTATTTGTATATTAATACTACATGTACATGTATATGTATAAGTTAGTAAGTATTGACTAATATTATACTTGAAGTATATTTGTATGTATATGTCATATTTAATGAATCGACTACTTTTAAAATGTTAAGTACTAACTATATATTATTCAATTAATATTTTTTCTGAATACACACATTCGATCCATTTTATTTATATAGTATATGTGATATTTTAGTATTTACGATGCTTTAAAGTTGAATGACATTTTAATTAATCAAACCATGTACAGCGTATGTGTTCTAAGACATTATGTAGGTCAATTATTTATATTTTCGTTTAGTTGTGTAATTTTTATGCTCAATTTATAAGGGCGACAAATCCCCGAATCGCCGTGGGGATCCCCGATCCCCATTGGGGACGGGGATGGGGATGTAAATTGATTCCCCAATGGGGATGGGGACGGGGATGGGGATGAGGCTGAGAAACGGGGATGGGGATGGTAAATACGATCCCCGAAATTCCCCGACCCATTGCCATCCCTACTTCAAATTCTTATAACTTTCAAACGACAAACATTTACGAAAATCGATTTCACCATAATTTTCAGAATTTAATTCTTTTTAACATGGTATGCATTTTCATATATGAATCTCAACCTCTTTTTTTTCAACTTTTTAAGTGGGTGCCATTGGCCATTTTTTTTTTCACTTACATAAAAATAAAAATACACAATATAACTAAAATTAAATTCATTAAAATAAAAAACATTACATTAAATAAATAAAAACTATTACATAGAAATTAAAAAAAAAACTTAAAAAAAGACATTAAAATTAAAAAAACATAAAGTTAACGATAAGCCGCGTCGACTAGTTTGGTGGTGGATATAACGATCGGACTCGTGCCTTTTGAGCGTTGATGATGGCCGCGTCGACCGGATCAATCCCGCGTGTGTCGATTTGTAGCACTTTCATGTCCTCGGCAATCCTTTGAGATTGGGATAAACTAATTCTCTCGTTCGTCTCTCGCTCGATAACCTTCATTTTTGCCTTGCGGTCTAACTCGTATTGTTGTTGGATCATTTCTTGATACATCAACGGGTTAGAACCGGAGCTAGCGGTCAAGTTTGAGGAACGTTGACTCTTAGAAATTCGTTGTAACCCGGGTGGCCGAGGCAACACATCTTCTCCAAAATGCTTCGGTTCCTCGTCGGTAACTCGAAGACGATTTCTTCTTGCCAATGTCGATTCAGGATTTTTCCACTTGTGCTTGTCTTTCATAAAAAGCCAAGAGCTCTTGTGCTTAAAATCCCCACCCGTGTGTGTTCTAAACAATATTTCCACCCTCATCATCTAATCTTCATCGTTCTCCCCACTAATTGATTTTACTTTTGAACATTTGCATTCATTGGAGTCCACTTTCCCATCAACATGTTTTTGGTACGCTCCATGTAGCCGCGTCTCTTGGCTTCGACATTGTACACATCAAGAATTTTATACCAAAAAGTTTCATTTTTTTTATCACAACAGGTTTTTGAATCTTCGGAAATTTGAATAAAACTTTTCGCCAAAATCAACTCCTCGTTTTGGCTCCACAAATTTCGAGCTCGTTTCGTTTCGACTTGTGTTTCCTTTTCTTTGTTTTAAACGGGTGGCTTTTGTTTTTTTCGACGTCGGGATCGACTTGTCTTCGTCTTCGGTTTCGTCAACTAGGTGGAAGGATTGTTGGTCAGATTGTGGTTGGGAAGCGGTGGCTTGGTTTGGTTGTTGTTGTTGTTCAAAAAATTGGTTATATTGCATTTGCATTTTTCATTGGTTAAATAGCATTTGTTCGTCCGGATTAGCAAATTGGTTTTGGAAGTTGGGATAGTAAGGCATTTGATTGTATGAAAGTTGAGTGGAGGAGTCCGGATTGTTGGTCGGATTCGAAGACGAGCCCGGAATTTGGTTGTTTAGATCGTTTAGCATACCGGTAACCCATTGATTGGGATTCATTTTGTTGGAGAGAGAAGTAGAAAAGTGTACGTTATAAAATATATTGGAAGTGTGTGTGAAGTATGAAATAATAAAGAGGTATTTATAAGATTTTTAAAGGGTAAAAATAAGATTTTTTAGGGTATTTATTTGAAATACCTGCTCCTCCAACGGTACCAAACGGCTAGATATAAAAAAAAAACAAATTAATGGTGTGGCAGGTTGGTATAGCGCGAGACCCGACGACGCGAGAGCCGGTATGATGCGCCGTTGGTGTTTCTCGGCTGGATGCTTGGCGCCAAACAACGGCCCAACCGTACCCTCCTCTCTAATTACATCTTGTCGGGTTAATCTAATTGCTTGAAGTTTCTTTAACTTAAGGTGACCATTATATACATATACTATATTTGGATGAAAACGCTGCCGTTTTGGCAGCTAGCTACAGTAGCTACAGTAGCTACAGTAACCGGCCCATGGGCCGGCCCATTTAGTTTTTTTTTTTTTTTTTTCTTTAACCAGGCAAATTTAAAAAAAAAATTTTGCTCGGCACAAAATAAGAAACAAAATTACAAAAGTACTTAATTATTTTGATCAAAAAATATCCGCGGCACGAGACCAAACACATAAGCTGATATAAAAAAAATAAACTATTGCACAAAATAATTAAAAAAAAATTTGCTCGGCACAAAATAACAAATTTTTTTACAAAAGTATTGATTTATTCAGATCAAAAAATACCCACGACATGACGCCGGAAAAAAATATATAGATTTATTCAGATAAAAAAATACACACGACATTACGCCCGCCCAACACATAAGCCCATATAAAAAAACTATTAAACATGAGACCGAAAAAATAAACCCGCACAAAATAAAAAATAAAAAATACCGCATCAACACGCGGGCAATCATGCTTAAAAAAAACACCCACATCTATAATAAAAGAAACACCGCCCCGCAGCAACGCGCGGGCAACTATGCTTGTTATTATATAAAAATTGCTCGGCACAAAATAGAATTTTTTTTACAAAATTACTGATTTATTCAGATCAAAAAATATCCGCGCCATGAGGCCCAACACATAAGCCCATATAAAAAAAACTATTAAACATGAGACCGGAAAAATAAACCCGTTAAAAAAAAATTGCTCAGCACAAAATAGGAAAAAAAAATATAGATTTATTCAGATAAAAAAATACACACGACATTACGCCCGCCCAACACATAAGCCCATATAAAAAACTATTAAACATGAGACCGAAAAAATAAACCCGCACAAAATAAAAAATAAAAAATATTGCTCAACACAAAATAGGAAAAAAAAATATAGATTTATTCAGATCAAAAAATACCCACGATATGACGGCCAACACATAAGCCCATATAAAAAAAACTATTAAACACGAGACCGGAAAAATAAAACTGCAAAAAAAAATAATAAAAAATTAACGCCCCGCATCAACGCGCGGGCAATCATGCTTAAAAAAAACACCCACATCTATGATAAAAAAAACACCGCCCCGCAGTAACGCGCGGGCAACTATGCTTGTTTTATCTATGAAACAATCAGTTTCCTCCTATGTTACATAAAATTACCATTTGCCTTTCATGCGTGACCAAACTGCAGCAAGGTTTATATATCATCTTACTATATCTCAACTTCAAAACACCACAATCTATTCTTAATCCATTGGAAATCCAAAAAAATCTAAAAACAAACGTTAGAGTAATACATTTCAAACACCTGGTGGGTGTATACTACAGAAAAAGTAAGCCATTCTCATTAATTTCTAACTTAAGGCTTTGTTTGTTTTTTCCAAATAATCTCTTCTAACCTCTTTTCACCACTTATGTCTGTAGTCTCTCAAACGTTTTTTGTTTGTTTTTTTGCAGAGATAAGTGGTAAAAATCACTTCTAACCTCTTCAAAAATCAAGACAAAATATTTCACTTCTTACCTCTTCTTCTCTCTACTTCTCACTTCTTTCTACAATAATTAAATAATTCATACTTTTTCTGGGTTTATACGTTTTCAACCGTCTTTATTCTTTTTTGTACGTTTTTTTACATTTTCATCCATTTTAATCCGTTTTCTACGATTTCTTCATTTTTCTACGATATATAATATTTTTTAACGTTTTCATCAGTTTTTTTACGTTTTCGTCAATTTTTTACGTTTTCGTCTATTTTTTTTACGTTTTCGTCAGTTATTTTACTTTTTCTTCAGTATTTTTACGTTTTCGTCAATATTTTTACATTTTGGTCAGTTTATTTACGTTTTCGTCTTTTTTTTACGTTTTCGTCAGTTTTTACGTTTTCGTCTGTTTTTTACGTTTTGGTCAATTATTTTACGTTTTCGTCATTTTTTTACGTTTTTGTCCGTTTTTTTATGTTTTCGTCCTGTTTTTACGTTTTCGTTAGTTTTTTACGTTATCGTCAGTTTTTTTACGTTATCGTCTGTTTTTTTACGTTTTCGTCAGGGGGGGGGTTTTATTTTATGTATTTTTTAAACGTTTTTGTCTGTTTTTTTACTTTTCTGTCCGTTTTTTTTTACTTTCGACTGTTTTTTATACTTTCTCATCTGCCTTTTTTTTACGTATCGTCTGTATTTTTACGTCTTTGTCAGTTATTTTACGTTTTCTTCTGGTTTTTTACGTTTTTGTCCGTTATTTTACTTTTTCGTATGTTTTTTAACGTTTTTGCTTGTTTTTACGTCTTCGTCCGTTTTTGTATGTTTTCGTACGTTTTTCTACGTTGTCGTCCTTCTTTTTACGTTTGCGTCCGTCTTTTTACGTTTGCGTCTGTCTTTTTACGTTTTCCTCCATTTTTTTATGTTTTTCTCCATTTTTTACGTTTTCGCACGTTTTTACGTTTTCCTCCGTTTTTTCAAGTTTTCGTCCGTAAAAGTACGACACCGTAAAAAACAGACGAAAACGTAAAATAACTGACGAAAACGTAAAAAAATGACGAAAACGTAAAAAACTGACGAAAACGTAAAAAAACTGACGAAAACGTAAAAAAACTGACGAAAACGTAAAAAAACTGACGAAAACGTAAAAAAACAGACGAAAACGTAAAAAACTGACGAAAACGTAAAAACTGACGGAAACGTAACCAACTTACGGAAACGTAAAAAACTGGCGCAAACGTAAAAAAACTGACGAAACGGTAAAAAAAAGACAAAAACGTAAAAAAAAACTGACGCAAACGTAAAAAAAACTGACGCAATCGTAAAAAAACTGACGTAAACGTAAAAAAACTAAAGAAAACGTAAAATAAAACTGACAAAAACGTAAAATAACTGACGAAAACGTAAAAAAACAGACGAAAACGTAAAAATACTGACGAAAACGTATAAAACTGACGAAAACGTAAAATAACTGACGAAAACGTAAAATAACTGACCAAAACGTAAAAAAACTGACGAAAACGTAAAAAACTGACGAAAACGTAAAAATACTGACGAAAACGTATAAAACTGACAAAAACGTAAAATAACTGACGAAAACGTAAAATAACTGACCAAAACGAAATAAAACAGACGAAAACGTAAAAAACACTAGTAAAAAGATAAAGAAACAAAAATGAAAGAAGTACTTAATTAGAACAAAAACAAACGGTCTTTTTCATGCAGATGAAGACTTTAGATGTACCTCTTCTTCCGCAGACATAGTTTGTAGATGAAGAGGTAAAACCTCTAAAAAAACAAATGAAACCTTAAACTTATTAGCACAAAACTAAAATTTAACATTCACGATTAATAAATCAAACCTGTAATTGCTGTTAAAATCAAAACTAATTTGACATTAAAATATATTAAGGAGGAATTTGTCTAAACAGTGGCTACCATATACTGTAAAAATTACAAACGCTTTTATTATTGAACTACCAGGACCATTTGCCATATCCAATAGTCCCATAATAGTTCATGGCCCCACCATGTTGTGATATAGCTGGGATGTCTTGGAGCATACTCAAGTATGTTAGGCCTTGCTGTAAATCCCCATCACAAATTAGTCTTACACCAACCTCCTTTAGCTCAACATCTTCATTATTCTCTTCCAAACAAAATGTTACAAAATTCTTTGCTTTCTTCCAACCCCTTCTACAGTTCGTATAATGCAACCATATCATATATGACTCGTGGATTCCTATCACCTCCTTCTCCAAAAATTCCTTAAAGAAATTTGTAAAGTAATCTCCTCCGATCAAAGAAGCTCCATCAAAGTTCTTTACAGAATATGCGTTAAATGTGCAAGGCTTTTTGCACTTGAAAACAACACAAGTTGCATATCCCCTAAACTTATCATAACACCAATCTGATGGTAATTCAACCTTTACATGATTTCCAGTGCTTCTATTTGTAAACCACTCTGGCATGCTATTCCCATGATATACTATTTCTAAAAAACTACTGTCCTTGTCTGGCCAACGAAAGAATTCATGACTCTTAGTGTCAGTCAGGAAACCCAAATACCAAAGGAAAGCAAAAAACTGGTGAATAAAGCCTTGGGAGTCAAGACGCTGAGTCTTCGATATAGACCCCTCGCTATCAACTGTAACATTCTTAAATAGCTTTGGACAATTGCTGAAATTATGGTCCCTATGCTTGTATGAGTCTTTAGATGATCCCGACACTTCTCTTAAGGAGGTGCAATCAGCTGCATTAATATTCCATACGCTAGGGGGAAGTTCCAACACTTCCAGCTTCTTGCAACCAACAACATTAAATGTTTGGAGATGAGAAAGTTGACTCAAACTTCCAGGCAAGCTAGTAAAATTGTTCCCTGACAAGTTTAAATATTTAAGAAATGATAAGCCTCCGATGCTCTTAGGCACATCTAATAAATTGTTCCCTGACAAGTTTAGATTCTTTAGACATGATAAGAGTCCAATGCTCTCAGGCACTTGTTCTAAATTGCAGTAGCTGAAATTAAGATCCTTTAACATATGTAAGCCTGCCAATGCCAATGAAACTCGTCTTTGGGGATGTTGTTGTTTACTTAGTAAACCAAAAGGAACAGTAAATGAAGTCCACCATCTAGGTTGAATCCTCCCTTGGCCACCAAATGACAATGTTTCAAGGTTTATTAGAGATGATACAAAAGAAGGAAGTTCTGTAATGGCAGTTCTGTCAACAAGAAGTTTCGTTAAGCTTTTGATACGACCCAATGCTTCAGGGAGTTGGTCGACTTTTAGGCACCCCGTTAGATTCAAAACTTTAAGAGCATCCATTTCCACTCGACTTGGAAGATTCTGAAGCCGTTTGCAGTCTCTCAAATTTAACACAACAAGCCTCTTGAGCATTCCAATTGAGGGATGAACGCTAACTAAATTCACACAACCTTCAAGACTTAGCTCTTCGAGATTTGTGATCTCTGAGAAGTCAGGGGTGGTTGTTAGGTTACAACAATACCTTAGCTTCATTACTTTGAACCTTCTAAAGCACTGACATCGATTAAAAAAAAGAAGATTAACTCCTATATCATAAAGTGTTAAACACAAACACATGTATGAAAAAGTAAATACCTTTGGTGTTGTCCAAAGTTGTTTTATGTTGCTGTAAGACAGGTCAATAGCCACGATGTTTTCTGGATAAAAATCCGAAGGTAAGTACTTGAAAGGGCATCCATGCCAATAAAACAAGCTTAGCTCATTGGACAAACAATACAAATTTCCTGAGAATTTCACATTGTGGCCTTTCAATTCATGTTTCTGCTCAGATAGTTCTTCCTCTTGATAGATTTTCAGGATCCGCAACTTTTTCATATGTGCAAAATCTTTAGCATCTATGTGAACCTTTTGACTAAATTTATCTAACGAAAGGACTAGAACTTCAACTGCTTCAGTTATTGCCACCTCGAAAAACAAAAATATGCAACTTAAATTAAAAAAATGACACATTCAATTGCTTATACTTTTATCTTAATATAAAGGAAAAGAATTATATGCCCTTTTTTACCTTATTTTGACCCGATATATCGTAAACGTTAGATGAAATCAACAATCTTCTCTTCTTCCCGTGCATGATAGATTCTTCACGAACAATCTCCCTTGCCATTGCTTGAATCAAGTCATGCATTTGAAGTGACATATTGCTAGAGATTGTGATTAATGACTTATCAACTAGAACTTGCATGTTTGTATCTGCAAAAAAGTTACAGCCATCTAGAACGCTTGCTGCAAAATCACTCTTTTCTCCGATGAATAAACATGCGATATCAAGTAAGATATTTTGCTGCTGTAGATTTAGCCCATCATAACTTAAACGCAGTACTCGATGTATTTCTTCATTAGGATGTCCTCTAAGCCTTTCCAGTTCACTAACCCACTGACCCACATTTTTGCCATATAAAAAACAACCCAAAACTATGAGAGCCAGAGGGTGACCTTGCACATAGTTCACAGCTTTCTCAGCAAGTTCTTGGAAGCCTGTAGAAGGACATTTATCCTCAAAGGCATAGGAACTGAAGAGCTCTAAAGATTCGTCCTCATCTAGAAAGTCCATGTCATGGATTTCATCCACTCTATGTGATCTTAGCAACTGTTTATCTTTACCTGTGAATATAATCAAACTTCCTGGGAAAAACCAACTAGCTGAACCCGCTAGCGCCTTTAACTGATCCCGATGATCCACGTCATCCAAAACAAGCAGGATCGGCTTCGATGACATCATCTTCTTTATCACCATAATCCCTTGACTGACATTCGATATCTTCAGCTCTCTTGTTTTCATGATGTCATAAATAAGCTGCATTTGGACTTGAGTTAGGTCTTGCTGGTTTCTGACATCTTCAGAAAAGCAACCTCCCTCAAAATGTATATACATTAAGTTATAAATAGCTTTGGCAAGGGTCGTCTTTCCTATTCCGCTTATACCACATATTCCAATCATGTTAACCTTATCTGACCCAACGAAGCGAGACAAGTTTAATTTGTCGAAATGGAAATCTATGCCAACAAGGTTTTCACCAACATGCGAGGGTCCATCACATAACTTTATGAGGATGTCTTTGGAGATGCAATCAATGAACTTGGACTCATACCTATTGACCATAAAAGAAAAAGAAAAAAAAACAGTGCTGGGGTTTAGTAATAAGATGTTTGCGAGAAAACAACAAACATAAAGAAAATTACCCATTTGTCATGTCGTGGAGATCAAATCCAGATAGATCAGCTGCCATAGATAAAGCTTCTTTCCATTCACTGACCTCTGCAATATTTGAAACTTCGTGGTTACGGAACGCTTCTGCATAACTCCTTTTTAGTTTCCTCACCACATGAGGCTTGGCATCATAAAAGATAATGCGAACCTCGTATTTGGGATTTTCAATCTGCTTGCAGTCGAGTATTTTGACAAGTTCCCTCAAACACCATGTTGAAGAAGCGTAATTTTTGGAGAAGATAACAATCAAAAACCTCGATTCTTCAATGGCTTTGTAGAGATGAGGAGATATCTTTTCTCCTTTAGGCAATTCTCTATCATCTCTAAAAGCATGAATTCCTTTTTGCTTGAAATCATTGAATAGATGATCCATGAAACTTTTGCGTATATCCTCACCTCTAAAACTTACAAAAACATCATATTTCCAGCGATGAGGAATGGACGTAGTAGCCATTGTCAATAATGAGATTTTTGCTGCATTTACAAGTCTAGTAAACGTTTTCAGAAAAAGTTAAAATAAAGTGCATACAATTAATTAGCACCAAAAATCCATGACTAAGAAAGCATAAAACAATAAAACATGCGAGTGCTTTTGTGTTATACCATGTCAGATGTCGTCGACATGACAAATGTTAGCTGTTATTAAAAAGAAAATGTAGAAGATATGAAACGAAAGATAGATAGTGAAAACAGTCAGCAATCTCAACCGAAAACAACGACAACATTACTGAATCGCGAGGTTCACAGGAAGTGAAATGTAGACAGGGTAAACCCGACAGTAGGGACATGAAAACAAATACGAGAGTCCAACTATCAAAGGACCAAACCCGTCATACAAACCCAACATACGTATAGCCACAATCACTCGGTAAAAACTATAACCAATTTGGAATTGCTTAGTTATAAGATGGAATAATAAAAAGTTTGAATGTTTGAAAATGATAATGAGTTACTACTCAGCATAAGATATGCAATGAAACATAATTATATAAAAAAGAAGTAATTGGAGAACAGAAACTACTTACAACAAGATATGCAATGATAATTTTAATTTGCGATGAATGGAGGAAGTCTTTGAAATGGAGGATCCAGTTGAGTTTGGAAAGAGTAAAGGCAAGTGTTTGGTTGGCTGACTCCAAGTCAACTTCAGTTTCACTTCTAGTCCGTAGATTTCAAGATTCGAGAAAATTGAGCAATCATTTGTCAAATTAATTATTTTATATACTTTTAGTGAACATTTCATGAACCATTTGCACTACAAGAAAAAAGTCTTTTAATGACACACAATAAGTGTCAGAAAATGTCAAAAAAAGTGTCATTAAAAGACTCTTTTTTTCACCTTCACTTATAAAAAGTGTCATTAAAAGTCCAGGTGGTAAAAGTATATAGTGACACAGTTTCCTGACACTTAATAGTGTCAGGATATGTTGAGGCTATTTCTGACACATACATGTGTCACTATAGGCTACTAGTACAAGAGTGATACTGATATTGAAACCATGAAAAACTAGCAATTCATTACATAAAAACTGATACTGAAACCTATTTATTTTTCAACCGTAAGTCGATATAAGCCAAGTATTTTGCGTAACGACAGGCAAATAAGAAACATCTTTCTCAAGTATGAAATGAAGTACAATGATTAATCCAATTCAAGTAACTACAACTGTGCTAAAAAAAGAAGAAAATAGTCATGCTTCGTCTTCGCATTCCTCATGTCGCTTGACTATTCCTTGTAAAAATACACGTAAAAAACTGCTCAAAGGCGTTCATGTATAAAAAGTTAAAAACTACATAATTGTGTATAAGCTTCTTGAAGCACATATAAAACTGTTAAACTAAGACTTTACCTGGAGTATGAAGACAATTTGCACTTGATTTATTGACAACATCACTGTGAAAGTTGCACATATGATAAACAATTAAGGGCTTGCAAATATTATTTACGGTTTGTTGAAGTAACTGCCCATATAAAAATTAGGAAAACTAACAAGTAACTAAAGTATGATGATGATTAAAACCTGATTGATTCATAGTATTATCATGAACACCTGATTTGTTGAGCGCACTTTCATGAATAGTTGATTCTTTTCCTGGAAGAACTGCACACACAAACTATTGAAGGCTTGCACATATAAAAACTGTATAAATACATTTTAAGGACAACCAACATGACCCATTTTGACCCATTACCCAATGCGCCCATTTTGACACTTGCAACTCTCAAATCAAGTTATCAAGTTCAATTTCAATCAAAACTGAAACAAGTCTAACCAGTTCCAATATTTTAGAGCACAAGTGTGAACCAAACAGAACCGGTTGCTAAGTTCCATTATGGACCTTTTTAAAAAAAATAGAAAAATGCGGTTTGGGACGATCTGAGGACTGCATTTACAGGCTTACTAGCCACCTTAAATAGATCTAAAATTCTACTTCATTTTCACATACTATTGATAAGAACTAAACAGAATTATTGAATAACATTAACGAATAACAAATGGACCGTCGCTCCCGAAGATGGTTAATCTAAACCTAGAATCAATAAGCAATGCCAAAATGTGTATATGAATCATGTATTTCAAGTCATATAAAATAAGCAATCCCGAACAGCCCTCATAAGATTACTGACTTGACATTTCAAGTAATATTTAACAAGAATCCCAAACAGCCCTTATAAACATGTATCTTGTAAATGTCATTTCCTAACAACAAAATAACAAAATCTAGTAAACCCAATTTAATGGTGACTGGTTAATAAGAGAGGAAATTACTACAACTTTTATAGGAGGAAAGGATTGTTCAGATGCAGATGGTTAGTAAGGTTGTGACAGTAGTACGCATCCAGTAAAGAATCGAGTTTATGAAATCTTACATTTTGAAGTCTTTCATGATTTTCTTGGCTTGATTTTATGATTTCTGTTTGTTCAATGAGAGTTGCTTGAAGTCTCCAAACCTGACAGACAACATATAATCAAAGATCAAAACAACCGCCACTTCCCCCTTTAACTAAATCTTTAGGGAAATGCAACGATTACCTCTTCAGTCATATCCTTATTGGGCCATCTCTTTAGGTGTTGTATCTGAGATTCACATGCAGATACAAATATTAAACATCAGCAAGTATTTGATGAAGGTACATATCTCCCAGCATACACTCGTCTACCAGTCAAGGATACTGAGGACTTAAAAGCAGAGATCACAGATGGCATGGTAGATGGTGTCATAATTTTGAATGCTGTCTCCACGGGCAGCCACCTTCAAAAGCATGTTCCAATACATCTTCCATTCTCTTAGCCAGTAGTATCTGCATCAATAAAGTACCCCAGATGTGAGAGGTGGCAAGATGGGTGGTTTATCCACAGCCAGTCGGGTCAGGATAATAAATTTCATTTATGTTAAAAAGTAAATTTACCTCCATACTTCCAAGAACAGCTGCAGGCACTTCAACCAAGTCTTTCAAATTTCTCTCAGGCAGGATAACTCTTTTAAGCCCGTAACGGTGTGCTGCCAAGACCTGGTCAGTTGCATGTTAAAAAGAGTCAAAGTAAATTAGAAAAGGCCAAAAGGGTTTGTTTAGATTCGTGTTTTGGAACAGCATCTCCATTACTGTGATTTGAAGTTGCAAGAATCAATTTTATATGTTTCGATAAACAGATTCTGATTTTAGTTCTAAATGATTATTTCGTCAAATGACCAGTTTAAGATGGTCTGTTACTGCAACTAATACGATAATCCAATAGTAAAAATAAAGATGATTTATTAAACTAAAGATGATTTAATATATCTAATTATGCGCATATCCAAACACTATCTTCTACAAACGGTTTTACTACAGCTAGTTATTTGATTCTGATCATTCAAACATTATGAATTTCATAATGCATACGTAAACATCCACTGAAACTATAATATACATATGTAGAATATTAGTAAAAATATAACAAATAAGCAACGACTGACCTTATCTTTAACCCCTCCTACAGGTAAAACCAGGCCTCTCAAAGTCATCTCTCCTGTCATTGAGGTATCTGATCTTATCCGTCTCCGGCTAAAGAGTGAAACCAAAGACGTGACAAGGGTGACACCAGCTGAAGGTCTATCTTTTGGCACAGCGCCGGCAGGAAAATGTATATGCACATCCCGTCCTTCAAGCAAATTACTTTCTGTGGAAGCCAAATTAAGCTCTGCTGCCCTTGCTCTTACCTGTGGCAAAACAAAAAACGTGGTTACATGCTTACTAATACACATAATCCTACATTCAAAGTAGATGACCCAGTTATGAAGTGTGATCTCGACTTATATATAGTGTTATCTATAAAGGCAATCTTATACAGTTATACACCTTATTAGCACATCCAAACACCCCCTTACTAGTCCTGAAACGATAACACCATACTCTATGCTAAAAAACAGTCTCTAATTAAGATCACAATAACCAAACATATAAGCAAATGGGGAGCATATAAGATCACAAGTAAAAATAAATTAAATCTACCGAATTGTATGTTAATCCGTTAGCCCTAACTAATTAAAGTAACGATCTGCAGTGAGCTTCAATTAAATCTACAGTAAGCTTTGATTGCAAGTTAATCCGTTAGCCCTAACGAATTGAGTGACGATCTTGTTGATTCTCATTGTCGTGAGTGTGAGTGAGAGTGACGATCGAATTTGGGGAAAATGGGGTGAAACCAATGAAGATGAATGTAAACACCACCGAAGATGAATGTAAACAAGTAATTAAGCACCTCACATTAACGAAACAAACAAAGTCATTTTTAGCTCTAACATAACTGATTCTAAAATAATCAAAATGTATCAAAACTGATTAATTCTAATTATCCAAAAGATGTAACTAATTGATTCTAACCATATAGATGATTCTAACCAAAAGATGTAACTCCTAAGTCCTAACAACAACAAAGCAAAAATTAGGGGAAATAATTGCGAAATTAGGGGAAAATAAACACAGATACAATTAAAAAACAAAAGAATTGAAAGCGATCGGACGAATGGTGGCGATGTGGTCGATGACGGACGGCCGCGGCGGGCGACTTATGGCGGACGAATGGTGGTGCGGACGACCATCGACGGTAGATTTACTGATGAAAGTGGAGTGTGTGAAAGTGTGTGATATTTTAAAGGGAAAAGTGAATTAGTTTTATCATCTATTTATTAAATTTTGAAGTATAAGTCTTTAATAAATATCACTTTGAAATAAATATTACTGTTAGTAAAGTTTTTACAAATTGTCCTTAGTTTTAGTAAAGTTTTTACACAAATAGTTTGTAAAAAATTTAGTAAAAGGTTTTACATTTAGTAAAGTTTTAAATAGGGGTGAGCAAAACGGATCGCGGATCGGATCGGACTGAAAAACCGGCCCGAACCGGACCGTACGATACACGGCCAGAGCCGGACTCGCGTACTACACGACACGCGATCACTAGACACACCTCTGCTGTGCCCACAACCAAGCGAACCTTTCATTGAAGTCCGGTCTCGTCTATCATTTTCCTTATTTTCGATCTTCTCGTCTTCTCTCTCTCACTCGCGCTCGCTCTAAGAAGTCCTTCTAATTAACATCCATCACCGAGCAATCTCTACTTCGATCTTGGAGACAGTACATTGACTACAACTCAACCGAGGCGTTCGCCGACTTCCGAGCAGCACTAGAGCAAAACGCTACCACATACGAGCACGCAGTGCTCATCATCTGTTTACACTATTGAGAGACACGATTCCTAAGACCTTCTGCGAATGGTAGGTGACTACATGAGCGTCGAGTTTCGGTCCAGAACTGATCATAGGCGTCGGCTTGACATCCCATATTTTTATTACTTTGTTAATATACGAGCCTTGTATTTATATTTTTTAACAAATAGGGCTCAATATAATAGATCGTGGATCAGATTGAGAAGTCGGACTGAATTAGACCGGACTGAACATATTTCGGTCTGATTTGATCCTCGGTCCGCCTTTTTTTCATATTCAATCTTCGGCCCGGTTTAGCTCGGTTCGGTCTTATGCTTTGTTGGATCGGACCGGACCGACGAACCGAACTGAACCGGACCGACTCGGACACGGAGCGAACATTTCGGTCTGGTCTTCGGTCCCGTGTTTTGGACAAAATTGGTTTTCATCCGGTCCAATCCTCGATCCTGTTTTTTTGGACCAAATCGGTTTTGGACCGTGATTAGCCGAGATACAAGTTAAACTTTCACTCACACTCTTTAAAATGTGTGGGTAAAAGTAAGACTATTACTTACACTTTTTCAAAAGTGTGAGTAAAGCTACAATTTTGCTCACACTTTTTTAAAAGTGTAGGAAAAACTAGACTTTTACTTACATTTTATGTGAAATGTGGGTAAAAATTAGACTTTTGCTTACACTTTTTAAAAAGTGTGGGTAAAAATTAGACTTTTGCTTATGCTTTTTAAAAAGTGTGGGCAAAACTAGACTTTTGCTTACACTTTTTTGAAAAGTGTAAGTAAACATGTACTTTTACTTACACTTTTTTTTAGTGTCATTAAAAGTAGTGTCACTAAATGCCCTTTTTTTTGTAGTGAGGTTTCATTTTTTGAGTTTATTTTCCTTTTGTTTCCTCGGGTTTCTTTTTACAAACTATAATCTACTAAGGTTATCACTGGTAACATGCAGCTATTATATCCGGTCAATCTGCATGCAATAATGATGAAGTATTAACAACAAAAATGACTCACAGTTCTTAGGTTCGTGATGAATCGACACAATAGCATCACAAGATCATATATCTTTTAATTTATCCCATTTAGTCATTGCTATATAGGGGGTGACAATTTCTGTAAGACTATAATAGTTTAAATGATAAATGAAAAACATCCGCATATAAATGATCAAAGTTAATCCCTTTAAGATATTTAGCACCTCTACCACCGTTTTCAAACAGACAAGAGAGAAAATATGCAAGAAGAGGGACAAGTTCCTGTTGGTGATTTTGTGTCACCAATATGATTTAAGTGTAATGGATTGACTTAGTTGACCAATGTGTAATCGTGATAAATGTTCAACAAGTCGGGGTTGTGCGGAGTGCACACTTGTATGACGTTATTATGATTATCATTCGGGGGCGAAGCCCCGAATCACGGGGGTCCGGGGGCAGCGCCCCTGGTAGCAGGGTCCAAGGGGCAGAGCCCCTGGCTCGGGTCAGCTTGGAAAAAATTTATTTGGTGTAAAGTGCTATGTTAAAAACGCACTTGAAAATAAAATTTCCGGAATTATGGACTTGATTTTGCCCCTTAATTTAACTGATTCGGTAGTTACGGCAGTTAAAATAACTGCTATGGCAGTTACAATTTGTTGGTCAGATATATATTATCAATCTCTGGTTCGTTTTCATAATAACTAAAAACACATTCTTGATTCTTAATCTGAGTTTTATCCGATTTGAGATTTCGATAGAACCATCGAAATACTTCAATCTGAAAGTGTTTACACGACTCTCAGTTTCTGTGATCATAATTTTATAACAGTTCCTAGTTCTGAAAATTTAAGATTCGTCACACCATGTGTAACAAATCATTAGACATGTATCAATAAAATGATAGAATTTATATATAGTATGATTGTATTCAATTAATTTTTTGAATAACAAATAATGAATAAAAAAGGGGATAGATGAATATTAGTACAATTAGAGTCTGCTAATTGATGGACTACACTGTCGAATAATGAAATCAGTTTACTCCACAAACTATCAAAAGCGATTTTAGATGTATTGAACTGCCAATTTCAGTTTTGAAGATACTGGGGAGGGAATTATTGAATTAGGGTTATGGAATTTGCATTTTTGGAAAAGTAACTTTTGTAACGTAGAAACTTACACTATAGGTAACAGATCAACGCAATGATTGGATTATAGGGGTTGTTGAATGGTAGTTAAGGTAAAAATATACATCAGGTTTTCAAGTGCGAGGAAACAGACCATGTAGGTCTATATTCATACACTGAAAGAGAAAACAAATAAATTGATAACTATTTATAGCAAGATCAAGAGACAGGCCAATTTGGTTGGCCTAACCAATTAACAAGTATGTGAATTACCCAAAGTAAAAGTTCATATAACCATAATATACCTCATTTCAAGAGAAATGTTAATCGATACCTTGGATAAACTAATTTAGTTCTGACTCAAGTTAACAAATGGGAGCAAAATCTAATGTTGCTAATTTGGTTAAGACATTCTTATGCATAACTTAATCGCATTATAACAAAGCTTTCACGAGTTAAGTAGATGCTCATTTATGTAACTGGTTTGGCAATAGGCAATATATATTCGAAAATCGGTTCACATGGAAGAACCGTCTGCGTAGATACATTCTACCTTAAGAAGGACCCAGAATGAAAGTCACAATGTTTCTAAGAAAATTAAAATTAGAATGAAACAAAATCTACTACTCTTTTTCAGTTATTTTGCACACATCGTGAGCAATCACACACAATATAAACCAATGGCAATAAAGGATGTACCATCTCAATGTAAGCATTAGGCTTGCAGATTAAAGCTTCCAAAGTGTTGAATGTGATGTAGAAGATTAAGCATCAGATGAGTGCACACCATACTGCGAAAAACATGCAATAAATCAAGTATACTAATCTAAAATGGAATTTGTTAATAACATCACTGGAAAAAAATATTAAGCACCTTTGTTCATGGAGTTGCAGATAAAAAGATGCTTATAAATCGATCTTATGTATCCTTGTAGCATAAAAGATATCTTCCCAACCATCCAAATAAGAAGCTTTGTGAACATACTGTTAACAAAGAGAATTAGAAACTAAATCATTAATTTCCTACAAAAATCATAAATATAAATTATTTTTTTTAGAATTTCAATTAGACATTTCATCAAACACTTAGATATGTATAAAAACTTTGTTTTAATAGACAAATGATATGGAAAATTTATTGGAAAACAGTTAGATTAACCACAAAAGAAATTTATCTATTAGTTAAGAATCGATTGATTTGCAACAGAATCTGTGGGCCCCATGTTATCTTTCTTCTTTTCCACTACAAAATTTAAATATCTATACATTTTTTCATACAATATTTTGTCATTCAAACATTAACATTGGTAATGATAAACTTATTTATATCCATTGTCATTCTATCTCATACCAAATCCGATACCCATTGTGATTCATAGCAACGAACCAAACGACCCCTTAGATGATAGATTAGGTTAGGCGCAAGCCTGTTTGTGGGCTTTGGGTCGTTAGGGTTTCCTTTATATTGTGGTTAAATCTATGGGGTTTTCAGTGTTCAAGATGATATTAGAGATCCTGAGACCTAGACGGTTATGTTGAGCCGCCACCTCTATGCCACCCCGTCAATCAACACCGCCTTTTTTCTTTGTTGTTCGTTTGCACGGAGATAGACTTGTATTTGGCGATATAATTGTATACTGCTTCGCGTTTCATTCATTTTTTATGACGTTTGTTATTTTATTTTTACGTCATTGTTTGCTTTGCCTTTAGCAGGGAGTGGAAATTTGGTGGTTAACTTTTGTTGTCAACGAAAGTGATCTTCGACAACGAAAACAATTAAATGAGTAAGAAAAAATATGGTTGAACGAAAACAACTCAACATTTTTTTGTGTTTTGACGGCAAGGGTTTAGGGTTTCTGTATAAAATACAAAAAACAAAAATCCTAAATAAACAAAAAACAATAAAGCAAAGATAACAGGGATCCCTCCGGATCACCGGCGAGTAGACGATACCCAGAGGATAACAAATTTTGTTATCTTACCTAAAGCTCGGATACCATGTAAAATACCAAAGAGATTTATTATTGAATGGTGTTTTTTGTGTCATAGATAATGAAATTTGAGGGTACTAAACAACTCAAATTACAATACAGTTTAACTAAATCTGAATCATCCAAAATGCACCTTGTAGAACATTTAGAATCTACGGATATCTTTAGGTGGCTTGGAATTGATAGGGTGAGTTTCTGAGGTGGCATATTCGCAGGGACGGAACCAGGACACAATTAGACCAGATGCATTTACGAAAATTTATACGAAACGAGGAACACAAATTTTTAGGACCAGGTGCACTTAGGAAAAATTTAACAAAATTTAACACTACGCCGCAAAATTTAACAATATTTAACACTACGCCATAAAATTCCGTGGGGGTCCCGGGACACCCCCTGGTTCCGTCCCTGCATATTCGTCTTGTTTCCACATCTTGATTGTTTTGTCTGCTTCACATGTGACGAGCCTCGACCTAGTCATGTCGTAAGATAGTGCATAAATCCCATCCTCGCAATCCAATGATCCGGGTTGAACGATTATTTGAGATTGTTGGAAACTATGACCGCTTTTCCAGTCCCAGAACCATAAACTCCCATTGTCACCTCTGGTAGCCAAGACGCCTTCTTGATTGACTGTCATTGCATTGATTATGGTC
>BQNB010105677.1:0-17233 GCA_026074375.1 Tanacetum coccineum
CTATACTGCTTCCGGTTTTATTGCTCTCGCGTGATTTCGTTCCTTGGTGTATTTATATCATTTATAGATAGGTTTTAAGGGGTGAGTTGTATTGCAAAAGAGAAAGACAAGGGACTATAATTGCAAACCGGGTAGAGATTACATTCAAGTTATACAACTTGAGGGGACAAAGCTGCCTACTTCCCCAAAAGCCTTCTTTCCCGCCTAACAAAAACCCAGGACAACTTGTATGTCCTCCCATACTTCTTCCCTGCAAAACCACTCGACACCCTAGCCAAAATCATTTCATCCACCCTACTATTTCCCCAGCTATATAAAGTCCATGTTGGCAATCCCTCACCTTTCACAAGTATCTTCAATGGTTGAGATTGACTCCAAAAAAGCACAAAAGAAATCGAAGGCTGGGATTTGCTTTAGAATCACCTCACACAACAAGCACACTTTATTTTTATCTCTCCAAAGAAGCACAAGCTGCAAGTCCAAGACTTCGGCTATAAATAGAGCTTTTTGTAAGCCTTTGAGGCATCTAGTTTTTAGTTTTTAGTAACTAATTAAGTTTTTAATCTTAGTTTAAATTTCAAAGTCATTTAAAGCTTTTTACTTTCAGCTCTGTAACACTTTCAAGTTTAATGCAAGTTTGAAGTTTTTAAGTCAATTTACAATACCAGTGTTAAGTTTCTTAATCATATTGTTTTGTGTTCAAAAAGCTCTCACCACAGCTTACTTATAAGCTGTTTTCATTCAGTAAAAATAAAAAGTTAAGTAGTTAAGAGAAAAATTACAATAATTACTCTCAAATACACCACAGCTTAATTTATGGATGATAAGCCAGTAATGGATGGGCTTATGGACTCTCACTAGCTTGTTTTATGCAAGCTAGAGCTTGTAGATTCATTATTTGACCCTGTTTTGAGCAAGGGTTTTGTAAGTCTCTCTCTTTTTCTTACATTTCTTATTTACTGCAGAAGTGCTTATTCTTAATTACAATTGCTCATAAGTGTTTTATTTTGTTAATAGATAATCTGTTTTTAATTAGTTTGAAAGAAAGATGGTTTTTGAAAGCTTTCAGGGGTATTTTCAACTAGCAGTACTAACTTAAAGTTAGTACTGCTAGTTCACTTTTGGAACAGTACTAACTTAAAGCTACCAGTACTAACTCCAAGTTAGTACTGTTAGTACTGGTAGTTCAATTTAGCTCATCAGCTTATTATTTCAGCTTGTTTAAGATTTCTTTAGCTTTTTAGAGTTAGATTAAATCTATTTTAGTTTACTGTCTTCAGTAGAACTTATTTGCCCTTTTCAAAATGACTTTAAGAGTTTACCAGTTTTAATTTTCTAGCTTATTTATCATTATAGTCTATTCTGGTTGCTTATTCTTATGCTTAAGTGCTTATTTAGGGTAGTTAACCTTCTGTTTTAGCTTATTTGTTTATTTCTTGTTTAATTGTGTTTTGTTAAGGCTAGCAGTACTAACTTTAGGCTAACAGTACTAACTCCAAGTTAATAACCTTAAGCTAACAGTACTAACTCAAAGCTAGCAGTACTAACTCCAAGTTAGTACTGGTAGTTAATACTGTTAGTACTGTTGTTAGTACTGTTGTGTTTATCTTGTTTAATTTAGCTTAATTGCTTTTTGTATTTGCTTATTTAGAGTTAGCTTAGCTTATTTAATTTGTCTTAAGTTTATCTGAGCTTATTTGTGCCTTAGTGTAAAAGTTTTAAGCGTTTTTGCCTTTTCTAGCTTTTATTCTTGTTCCAGCTTATTTTCTTTACTTATTTTTATGTGCCTTTGCTCATTAAGTTTAGTTCCCAATCACATTCTTGTCATTTTCAAACATAAATCATCAATCGTCTCTCGATTTTCCATTCTCTAGCCTCGTTGGGACATAACGACCCGGGAACACTCTATACTGCTTCCGGTTTTCATTGCTCTCGCGGATCCTGATCCTTTTTGTGTGTTGATATTTATTGGTATATAAAAAGGAGTCTAATTTACGCGGGTCAATACTATATGCAAATAAGTAATGTATGTATGTCCCTTTGGAGAACTTTTGAATGACACGATATTTGAAAACGGTTATAGACTAAGTAAAAAACGTTTGACCTGGTTCTCTATAACCTTGCCTCTGATACCAATCTGTAACACCCCCAAAATGGGCCACAGCGGAATATGATGTTCCGGAGGTATTACTTCATAGATCAATAGCACAAGATATGAGAACGACCTCTATAAGAGTCGTTTAAAAACTGATACATTGGATTTAATAAATGGTTCATTACAAAAGCTCATGGGCTTAACTTGAAGAAGTAAAGATTTCACAACATAACAATATCCCAAAATGTAATGCATGCAAATCTTTATGATAATATGACTTCAAAAGACGACCATCCAATGTATCCATGACTTGCACCTTATTGACATGAGAAAACATGTTTAAACTGTCAACAATAATGTTGGTGAATTTTATAGGTTTATAAATTGAATGAAGCGGATAGCAAGATTTCCCTATAATAAAGTAACGAATACAATATCACAAAAATGTATTATGAAATGCACTAAGCTTATAACACTGAAGCTAAACAATGTATGTATATCAAATACATATGAATGATGGTGCCTAATGTAGATGTTTAACCCGTAACATCTAAGATTCCAAATGGTATACATTCGTTGTTTCCGGCTAACCGGTAAACTAGCAAGTGCTACTTGCCCGAACAGGGATGTTAATCCCAAATAGATCTATTCATATCATTCGCGCTTACAATCTAGTAATTAACAGTTCATGATGATGTGCATAGTGGGTTAGAGCTACTTAGGCAAACTCGTAATATTTGAATTAAAATGTACTTGCATCCATTTTGTAAAACAAACATGATATCATCCTCGAGATTTGATAAATGATTGAAAAGTATAAAAGTGGGGATTATAAACTCACATCAGGTAATGATAACGGAATAGCCAGGTAGTAGCACGAAAAATGATGCAAAAGACTTTATCCGCAACCTATGGAAAAATAATGCATATTTACTAAACGGAAAATAATAATAAGCTAAATACTTGCAATCTTGTCCCTAGTGTGTGCTTGAACTTTATTTAAAATAACGATGTTTGAAAACAATTTCTTGTGTTAAAATGGTCAACTTTATTAGGTCAACGTGGTCAAACTATAAGTACGCAATTTACGACTTCAGACTTTTTTGAAACTAGGTCATCGACACTCTAAAACATTAGTTTAGATCATCCCTTGGTTTAGTCTTTAAGTGTGTCAAATAATTAGACGAAACGTTGACGTTTAACAAATCAAATGAGTGAAATTTTTACTAAGTTTCAATATTGGACGACTTGGAGTTTTACAATGAATTTAAGGATTCGTTAGTTAACGGCAAGGAAAACCAAAAATATATTTGAAGTCTCAGCTGGGTCGTCTACAACTTTTGTCTTTTAAGTTTTGTCTAACGAGGTCGTTTAAATAGTTAAAAACGGGGCTAAACATGTGCGGGTCGCAAGGGCTGTTTTTCAGACTTAGAATAATAAATGAGTTTTATTTTCAGCATGTGCTGATTGTGAGGTCAGTGTTTTGGTCTTTGTTTATGACTTCGTTACCCATCGTTAGGATGAGATGAAGGCACCGTTGTAAACTATGACAGGTCATCTACAATTTATCTTTTATAAGTTTAAGGTGCCGGGGTCGTTATCGGGGTCAAAAGTGAGGCTAAATGTTGGTGCACACGCGTGCAGTTATGACTGCATGTTCACCAGGTGTTTGACAAATTGTCGACACTTGTGACGAGCAGTCGATTTCAAGGGCAAACTGCGGGCTGGTTTCTAAACGAAAGTGATTAATTGTTTTTCCTATCTAAAGATGGTACTTTAGGCTTCCAGTATTAGTCCTTAGCTCGTTTTAACATCAGGTAAATGTGTTGCAAAAAATTGAGTAAATTGCCTTGCTGGCTGCTTTTAAAACAATGGAAAAATGGTGATTTCTGTCGTCTAACTTTGAGTCCTTCTAGCTCCGTCAATAATTAATGAAAATTAGTGATTCCAGTTGCTTACTCATTACATGTCCTATTTTTTATATGAACAAAGTGTAGATTTTTATGACTATCCCTAGATGCCGAAAAAACTACATCAAGTCAAAGTTGTAGAGTGCGTTATTAGACTAACATTTCATATACGATTTCTTTCTATCTATTTGTGCGTCTAACTACAAAGGGGCTGAGTTTATCTAAACCTATTACCCTAATTTAGTCATGGTCCATACCCCTCTTAGTTACTTGCCCAAATTTCACAAAGGTTTTAAGGTTATTCGATTTCTATCAGAAGGTATACAAAAGATGTGGTTTTCTTTCTTTATAGATTTTATGCACACACACTATGGGAGCAAGATAGCATGATATAAAAGGAGTAAAAATAGATGTAATGGCTCACAGAAAATGCAAGGTTGTGTGCGTGAAGGACTTGACCCAACAAGAAAACCCTAACTGCTTGAAAACCTTACGTGACTCCAAACCAACGAATTTTCACCACCGTTTCCTCTCCCTACGAACCAACACCACCGGGCATTTAAACAAGAGAACGAAACACTAATGGAACTAGTTAGGGGTTCGTTGGAGGTATTAGGGTTTTCTAGGGTGTATGGAGATAACAAAGGTGTAAGGATTTTGTGTGTGTGTGTTGAATTCAGGAGTAGGAGAACAAAGAAAACAAAGATGAGATAATAAAGTATGAGGTATCTGAGTTGTGTTGTTGCTGTGTTTTCAAAGAGAAAAACCTGGTCCTTTATGCAAAATTAAAAGGCATGCATAGTGTTTACCTAGAAGTCACGTTCTATTGTTAATCCAATTGAGGTAAAGAATTTCTTGGATTTCACTTGGTCAATGAATAGTGATTTAAAGGGGATTACTGTTAGAAGCGTGGGATCAAAACCAAGAAGTAGCAGGCTAGGCAATCACGAGATTGTGTGGGTTTTGTAAAAGGGCTTGGGCTTTTACACGATGGACAAAAGGGATAGAAGAAATTTAGGGAGACTTTGTAGGGATTTGGTATCTTTTATTTTCCTTATACGGTTTGAGGGATTTGAATGAGGGAATACACGACTGATATGCTAGATTGTAGGAGTATATTGATTTTTATCTAAGTTTATTTAGTTTCCTAGTGTGTAAGAGTTAAAACTTTGGTGAAATTTTGTTTTAAGAAGTTTTTACTTGGATAAAATTTAATGAATGTGATCATGTAACTCTTCTTGATGAGAAATATAAAATAAATGACGAATACAAAGGGTTCAAGTAAGGTCTTAATGGGTTTAGGTTACGTCTCTAGCTAAATGCTAAATTTTTGTGCCTACGCGATTTAACTAAAGCGATTTAAATAGAAATGAGCACGCAAAACTCAATAAATGAAAAGGGAATATGAAATAGATGGGGATCGTAATATGACCTGAAAACACGGGGTGTTATAACAACGATGGCACCAACTCAAGCCAAACGATATTGATCCTTTGCTTTTCGTCCTTCGGCTCATACATACCAGCTCACTCTAAACAATTATCTCTTTTTTTGGGTTGTATAGTGGGTATATGTGGACTCATGGCACCGCTTTTATCTATGGCACCACTTTTGTACGCTAAACATATTTAACACGGAACTTTTTGTCCGCGCATTGTGACGAGACAAAATTATATATTTATAGCATGAACTTCTTTTATAAATTGATTTTAAATTAATACATGTCGACATAAAAAAATGTTGTATGGTGAGGTATAGTCTCCTCCGGAGCCATCGAAGGAGACACGTAGCTAACCACCTTTGCTGAACTAGCACGGTCTAAGCCAGATATGTACTCCGGAGAAGCTGATGTGTTGAAGGACATGTCAGGTCTGGGGTCACCGGCATCGTGCTGGAGGAGCAAAACCTAAGGACAATCTGACAAGTAATGTACTAGTTTGGACCACTGTCCTTAGGCTGACACACAAACAACAATCGAATCAGCGAGCAAAGAGGAAGTACCAACCCAGCGGCTGTTTCGCTGACCCTAGACGACAACCACCATTCTCGTGTCGTCAGGTAAGACTCGAGTAGTATAAAGAAGGGAAACCCATTCCCTTCAGGAGGACAACACATACACACACTTTGAACCATACTTCTTTTCTTATATTCTCTCCGCAATTATCTCATACCACTCATACTTACTCTCACATCGGAGTTGGTCCCGGACTAAAAATCCAAGGCGAGCTAACGGTGTTCTTTCTTAATTTTAGCTAGGGTACGAAGGAACAACATCCGGAGGAGCCAAGCTGAACCCAATAATCACGAGGATTGAGTCCCATTTGCCAAGCTCAAGAGGCCCACGTAAATTTGCTTCAACATTGGCGCCATCCGTGAGACCCAACATCTCAATCTGCTTGAACTAGAAGAAAGTGAAACCATGGTTGACTCGCAAACAGAAAGGGAAGGAGTCCAGGGGGTTGAAGAGGAAGGTACGGGAATGGGTTTACGGGAAGGACCCTCTGCACCAGCCCTGTTTCCCAAACAACTCCTTCTCCAGCTTTCATCAAGGAAAACATTAATATGTTAAGGACAATGATCAAGGAACATGACCAGCAGACCAATAGAAAAGAGACCCCAAAGAAGCTCACCTATGATGATTTCGAAGAAGAAGGGTCGAAAAGCTCCAAAAAAGGGCTTGTTTGAGTGATCCTCCGATGGATCCTCCGGAACGGCCGGGACACATAACAAAGCTCGCTCCTCCGAGAAGAATCAGATGAGTTTGTCCCGCGGCAAAACATCGTCCCACTTAAGGAGGTCTAAAAGGCTGGTGTGGAAAACTAGAAGGGGGGGGGGGTTGAATAGTTTTACCGATTAAATTTAAGTTTTAAAATTATAGATCGAGTTTATGTGAAGTTAATGATATTGATTGATCTATGAGATAAGGAATAAATGTAAAGTACAAGCAAAGTAAAGCTAGAGTTAGAAGAGATAGAACCATGACACAAGTATATATATATATAGTGGTTCGGCTACAAGGACACCATCCTTGCCTTACTCCACTCTCTGAGTCACCTACTCGAGAGTTCGTAAAACACTAGTCACCAATCTCCTTTAACCAATGGAGAAGCCCCACAACGTTGCTTACAACTTTTTTCGGTACAAAGCTAAATACCAAATTCTAACAAAATTAAATGCAATCAACTCTTTTACAACAATGAAGGATGAAAAGTACAATGAATATGATCTACAAGAATCAGCAAGGTGATCTTGGAATGATAATGGAGACTAGCAACAAAGTGATTTGAGCTTGATCGTCTCGTATGCAATATCGTCAATTTCTTCAAACAAGAAAATTACCTACAAATGATGAATGAAACTGACTAGATCTGAAAACAAGAGAGAGATATCAGATTATAAGAGAGATATAAGAATAATGGGTGAGTAAAACATGATAAATGGCTTGCTATTTATAGAAAAAATTTGGCACTTGTCACCGGTTCCCACGGTACCTTTGTGAAAAGGTACCGACCAGTGTAAACATAGGGTACCGGGTGACTGACAGTGTAAATCTGAATTTTGAAGCTCAAATCTCCCAAAATCTTGTGTAATCTTTCAAGATTTTATGTAGTCTTGTAAGACAGGGAGAGATTATGTTGATGTCATGCATAATGTAGAAATGTAAATAAAATTTACATAACTTAAAAGTAAAATTCTAAGTAACTTTGAATAATATGTATTTTGTGATGCATCGTGATATATCTAACCATAAAAGTTTAGTCCTCACGACCACCTAGCTTCGCTATTCACCATATTCCTCCTACTCAATCGTCTTTCCCTATGATCTTACCCTCCCCGCCCTTTTCGCTTTTTCTTGTTAGAGTGCATCCCGCATCTCATGACACCCTTCAAACGAGGATGCTTAAAGTAGCACACAGTAATCGCGCTCTCAGTTTCACGGCTTATTTGTATTAACAATACCCTTTTTTGTTGATGACGAAACATAAAATTATTGAAGTAACAGACGTAATCATGCTATGTTAAGAGATTATGTTGATGTCATGCATAATGTAGAAATGTAAATAAAATTTACATAACTTAAAAGTAAAATTCTAAGTAACTTTGAATAATATGTATTTTGTGATGTGTGATATATAAAAAGTTAGAAAGACTATTTGTATAAAAATTATATAATTTTATTTCTACTTCTAATGATTTTATGTTTGTAATCGACATGACTTAAGAGGATCGTAAAGTAGAAATAAATGTTTTTACGGCTTATTTGTATTAACAATCTCCCCTTTTTTGTTGATGACGAAACATAAAATTATATGAAGTAAAGAGTAAAATGTATAAGTTTTAAATTAGAGTCTTTTACTTCCTTCTCCCCTTTTTTGTTGAAACAAAAAGAGTGTCGAAGAAAAAACTAACAAAAGATACAATAATGTATGCAATATATTATAAGTATCAATTTGAAGAGAATCGAATACAATAAGTTGAATGAGAGTCGACCTGAAGAGAATCGCATGCAATAATGAGAATCGATCCAAAGACAATCGAATGTAATACTCCCCCTTGACGGAGGCTCCCACTAAATGAGGGTGCCAAGGTATCCTAGTGGATTCGATGCTAAAAAATATTAGTGATCAAATAAATACAAGCTCCCCCCGCTTTGAGAGTACCTACAAAAAATGAATTTTTTTGGGAAGCCCACTGTTTGCCCGGTTCCGACGGAACCTTTTCAAAAGGGTACCGCCCTTCTTTAACGAAGGGTATCGGGCCCTGTGAAGAAAGTCAAATTTTGACTTTTTGAGGTGGGTTAGTACATACATAATAATGATAAACGAATAAAATGTATAATCATAAAACACATCATAAGCCAGTATAGAACATATAATCATTGTAATAAAATGATCAACTATTTTAGTGACATTATGTCACTTACAAAAATAGGTAAAACTAAGAACAATGAAATGTTCTTATTAAACTAAAAATTAAAAAGTACAATATTATTTTTATTTTCTTCACCAAAATATCTTATGGGAAGTTTTAGTAGGTGAGGGTGGTGAGGTGCTCAAGAATGTGATTGAGGATGAACCTCATTTCGTCGCGTAGGTCATTGACGATCATTTGTGTCCTTTGAAAATGCTCACAAAACAACTCGTGAGTGAGCGGAGGAAAAGCATCATTTGACCACATCGATTGAGAGTGTGGCGGAAGTTGTAGTGGTAAAGGTAGCAAAGGAGGTTCCATCTCTGTTATTTCGGGGACTGGTGGAGGATGGTTTGCCAAACGTTCGATGGAGTCGAACGTGGGTTGAGGAGGAGGAGGATTAGTGGTCCTCGGTGGAAGGTCTTCAAGGGAGTCGAAGAATGGATGAGGAGAAGTAGGAGGAGTAGAGAAGACGAGCTCAATGGGCTCTAAGTTAATGGCCAAAGGAGATGTTTGTTTGGAAGGTTGAGTAGGTGTCGGAGGTGGAGAGGTTAACGGAGGTGAAGAGGTTTTAGGAGTGGTCAAGAGTTGTCCCGAACAGAATCCCGGTGGAGCAATAGAAGTGGTTGGTGGTGACTCAAGAGGGGTGGGTGGTGGTGCCGTTTGATAGTTACTAGGAGGGGAGAAGTGTTGATAAGGCGGAGAAGAGGGTGGTGGATTGATAAAACAACATGCACGAACACTTATTCGAGCAGTTCTTTTGAGAGACTTGTTGTCTTTCTTGTCATTGTTGAATTTTGGCATGGTTATGATTAAGTTAGTGCTGGAAATTGAAGATGAAGATGTGTTTGTCAAGATGGCTATTTATAGAAGAGCATCAAGTATGACATTTAATGCATTTTTTTCCAATTAGGGTAAAATCCAATGATTAGATTTGGAGTTAATTCTCTAAATGTCAAAGTCTATGATCTAGGAATAGGAAATAGGTTGGTAATGGAAGGAAAAATGGAATTTGAAGTTTAAAATTCGTATAAAAACCTTACTGATCACTTGGTTCTACCGGTACCTTTTCATAAGGGTACCGTCCTTCGTTACAGAAGGGTACCGGGGGTCTGATGAAAGAAGAAAAAAATGATGGAAGGTGAAGGCAATGCAAAGAGTTGTTTAGAGGTCTTTTGTTTCCAACAAAATAGACGATCTCAAATTAATTTTAAGAGAGTTCTAGTGTGTGTCTATATGTAAACAATGTGGAGGTGTGGTTATCTCGACTCAAATAGAAAATATAATAATGAGATAACCCGAAGTCTTCTTGATTTAATGTTGCTTCGGTTGAATGTATCCGAAAATACATATTGATTATGTATTACCTTTAGCATTCAAACCAATAGGAACAAAAAACAGATTCTGATCTAATTCATTAGCATTATTACTCACCATTTTTGCATAGAACTTTGCTATTATTATTATTATTATTATCATTTTTACCATTATTTACACTCGACTTATTATCACTCAAATTCTCAGTCAAGCTATCAATAATCCTTTCATCACAATTAGCACTTAGATTGCTATTCATGCTAAGCTCATCTCCCTGCTTTCCTTCCCCAACATCATGCTGATTTCCATTCACCTTTCCTGATTCAGTTTCATTCATCTCAACAATAGATTCATTATCTCCAATTAAGCCTTCCTCCACATCATTTTGCTTTTCCTTGCTTACGTCATCACCACTACGAATAGATCCTTCATCCTCCAAATCCATATCCTTATTCTAGTTACAATTCCTTTTACTATTCTTCTGATTCTTCTTACTATTGAACGCACATACAAAACCATTGAATCTTACTGGAACTTTAGTGTTACATTTAGAAGGTTTATGTTTAATCGACATTTAAGCTAAATTTTGTGAAAACCAGCTAAAAATCCAAATTAAAACGCCTAATCATATGTAAAACACAATTTAGATTCGAATTATCGAATTAGAAATTGAATTTGATCGAGTTTAGTGAAGGTTTGAAGGATTTTAATGGCGAAAATGAAGTGAGTTTTTGGCGGGAGAGTTTATTGGAAGAGAGAGAAAAAGAGAGAGTTTTCAGTTAGTTAGCTTATTTAGATATTATTATAAATTTGTTTTTTTCAAAAAAAAAAACGGTCGCACAATATGTCACTTTAATCACACAAAAAACATTCACCTATCACAAGACACTTGTCAAAAAAGTGATGCGGTCGCAAAAAATATAGATAAAACCCCAATTTTTTTTTTACTTTTTTTCCGGACCACATAGTCGAAAATGGCTTTTTTTTTGGAATTGATTCTACTTCTATTCTACCAATTGATTATTGATTAGTCTTCAAAGTATGCAAGTAGTTATTTTGGCACTCATCTATGCCATAGCAAACATGTTATTTCCTCGGAAGTTTTAATACGGGAATAAGGACTAATAGGTAGTTACTAATGCTAGTTTCGTTCAGCGAAATTCAAGTTAATAAAGATTTTATAGGGGTGTTCTGATATAAGTAAGGTGCTTTTTAACTAAACGGTTTATGATAAAACTTGTATAGTTGCTGGTGGGTAAATTTGCAAGCATTTAAAAAGCTCTATTTTTCCAAAAATTGACTATTTACGTGGAAAGAAATATTCTCTGTTACTGATGAGAGTGAAAGGTCAACATTTGATAAATATATAGAGGAATTCAATGTTGTAAGTGAAATCAACAAGAAAGGTAATATGTTTGAGTTTTCTATGTTCGTCAAAAAAAAGTAAACGTTTACTCTTGATATTATTTCTAGTTTTCTCCAAAACTAGTCAAACTTGGAATGCTATTGAGCAGAGAATTTCTTGTTCTACACAGTCCATACTCTCAAATGACGGTCAAGTTTGTGAGTTTTAAAGTTGTTGCATTCTTTTGACAATTTTTCCATTTTGTCTTGGGGTGTTTGGAACTGCATGTTTCAAACTGCTAACCTAATGGGTGATTTCTTAAAAGGGTTTTCGTCATTAAATAACAACGAACTTTTTCAAATGTATCGATTTGGTACGTGAACTTTAAAAAAATATTATGTAAATGTAAAGAACGTTCATCAAGTGTTCGAGTATGCACATTTTGATGACGTGTCATACCTGAAAATCTAACACGTGGCACCATTTATAACGTGACACGTCATCAAAATCTGCACAGTTCAATCACTTTATGAAAGTTCGTTAAATTTACACTACTTTTTCTGAGTTCACGTACCAAAACGGGATATTGAAAAAAGTTCGTTGCTATTTTATAACCAAAACCCTTTCTTAAATCCAAGTCTGTTTAGTCAACGAATATGATCAGTATTTTGTAACGGGTACTAAGCAGATTAAACTATAATTCACAACAGAAACATTTCCTAATATACAATTGATAAATTCACTTGAAAACATTACACAAAGGAAATGCTATTATCTATCTAAATATCAACATATGAAGAGGGTGTTTATGATTGCTCATTTGAAACTGTTAATTTGCTCATTAGGCACACGACAAGTTGCTACGCTATAGTACGCATATAGAATTTTTTTTCCCTTCCGGACAACTTATATTTGTGAAAGAATACGTGTATAAGCAGTTTGAATGAAAACAATCCTTGCACACTCGAAATATAATGGTTTTAAAAAGGAGTGATGTGTTCAACAATGATTGTATTAATTCAACTTTAACAAATTGGCACATAAAAAAGTAACAAAAAAAGGAATACTTGGGCACTAAGGAAAAAGGCATCTAATGCTATTACTCTTTGTAACTAAAAGTATGAAGCGACGATGGATAATAAAGCTACTTCCACTCCAAGTGTCATTTAGTCATCATGTATGACACAAAAAGCAACAAGTAGCAGTTTGATTTAGTACATAATTACAAAATTACAGTGACATTACGGATATAGTTACTCATGTATTCTATCACAACAAAAAAAAGGCGACAGATCTCAGTAGGTGGAAATGCAAAGATGCAAACAATACAAGATATGTAACACATGATAAAACAACAAATACATGGTGAAAATGTATCAGTAAGTAGGATAGTAATAACCGTTACCATTTATTGGTGGAACACCGTACGGCATCATGGGTGGTTGCCCTGGAGCAACATAACCGCCGCCATTAATTTTAGCCAAACTAACTTGACCTTGCATTCCTTCCCTAGCATACTGTTGCCAAACCATCTGTTCTTGAACTAACAACTGCTGTTTCTTTTCTATATCCGCCATTTGCACATACGATGGCGGTGGGACGCTTAATGAAGCCGCAAACGGGTCACCTCCTATGGCTTGGACAGACCCATCAGGAGCTGGGAGTGCCAAAACAGGTGTAGCTGACTTGCTTGGCAATGCTACACTACTAGCACTGCCACCGGAAAATTGAGACGTGGTCACATGTTGCCTCACCATTCCTTGGTCATACATTCCGTTAAGAAGCAAAGGGTCAAGCCCACCACCCATTGCCGCCTTTTGTTTCTCAAGGTGACTTGTGGTTTCCACCAATGCAAGTTCCCAATCAGCTTTTCCAGCCTCTGCAGCTGGATTCTGCCACGCAGAAGTCACTTCCGATTCCCCATTGGATCCAAAAGCTTCCCAGTTCCCATTACCCTTATTCGCTGCTGGGCCTGCAAACAATGCCAATGCAAATCTATTTCCTTGATCATCAGCTGTAAATGCTTCCTCTCGTAGGTCCACTAAATCGCCCTGTGGTTTAGGTGGTGACGGCGGCTCAACCACAGGAGGTGGTGGAGGAGGAGCCTCTGGTGCTGGCAAAGCCTTTATTTCATTCATATCAGGAACTGGTTCTTCCTCTTTAACCTCCTCCACAACCTCGGGTTTCTTCTCTGGGCTTTTCGTAGCTCTTGCTCTATCTCTCACAAATTCCTCAAGTGTCTCTAGCAATTTTGAAGTTATCTTTTGAACTTCTGGATACTCCGATGATCTTGCAATACCCATATCCTTGCACCAATTATAGAAACCCACCAGCTCATCAATCTGTTTTGCAGCACTAACGTAACAATCAAAAGCCTTCGCGCAATCCTGTTGTTCCATGTCGAAAAATTTATCAAGCAAAACAGCTAAAGCCTCACATATATCAGCATAAAGTTTGAAACTTTCTTGCACAACAGGATATAGTGCAACCAACACCATCCTACTGTTTCTTGCCAGACCAGTAGGCCGGCATGACAACACCCGATCTAATAACCTCTGTAAATGGCCCATCTTTCCAAATATCCTCTCCGGTGTCATATCCCTCAACGGAGTAGCATCTTTCTTCTCCTGGGACGATCCAGATCCCTCTCTCACATCCCCGGAAGATCTTACCTTCCTCATATTTCCATACCCAGGCTCATCACGAAACTCGTTATAATCATAATCATATCCACGATTCTGTGGCGATCTCCACCTATCATCCCTTGACCTTTCATTATCACCACTACCACCACCGTTTTGCTTCCGCTCATACGCGATTAAATCCAGCCTCTGGTCCAAGTAAAACCCATAGGTCCTCACAAAAGTGGAATGATCCCATGAATTCGAATGCGCCTCATCACGAAAGTCCGACATATTAAGCAACCTAGTTCCTTTCCTAGTAGCATACATAACATCCTGCTGGAAAACCGAGTCGCCATCATTCAAAAGCCGATGAATCAAAACCAAACATTTCAAAGCAACAATCCAGTCACGCGTCTTGCTCAATCTTTTCGACACCGCATGAACACAAGCACTAACATAACCTCGTGAATATGACGTAAGCTGCAAAATCTCTCTAATATACTTCTCACTAGCTGGATCGTCATCATGACTAGTGGCTTTCACTATCGCAACTTCTAGCTCTGGCGCCATATTACTCGCTACTTTGGCGATTCCAATGCTCGTTTGATCCTTCACCGCTCCCATCGCCTTCCTAAACGTTGTCGGTGCCATCATTAATCTATTCCTTCTTCGGTCAAAACCCTCAATTTCAAAATCAAATCTACAAAATCAAGAAAGACAAAATCAGATCTCTTAATAAGCAAACAGATTGAACACAAATAATGTCCTAGATCTTAGTAACAACTTACAATTAAATCTAAAAAAACACATATTTAAACCACAAAATCCACATAGCTGAAGCATATATAATGATCATTAATTGATTTTCATAATAATTAAAAAATAAATAAAACAATTAACTGAACATCCAAAGTTAATCAGCTTCATAATATCAAAATCGAATCAAAATAACTAATCACAAATTCAGTTCATCAACTAATTCACTAAAACTATATATTTCACTAAGATAACAAATTCAGTTAACTAACAAATTTAACTTACTCATAAAATCATAAAGGGATAATAACCAAAAAAAAAAGAATGTAGCTTTTTTTCTATTAGTAAAACGCAAAGAACTTTGTGTGTATTTTGTTCATATACAATGATCATTTAAAAGAAAAATAAGGTACACAGGACAAACAAATGGACGAGTTGAATACATTTGTTTTACTGTCCCAAACATGAAACTAAAAGTTCACTTAATTAACTAATAGAACTGTACCGTTAATGATGTGCAATAAAAAAAAATGAAAAGATTGTTTGAGTCAAGTTGAGATATGATTTGATCTACAGTTGACAAGAACACATAGTGAAGGTGTAAGTGTGTGTGTTATGTTAGCGGTGATTGGGGGGTTAGATGGATTTGGTGCAGAGAAAAAGAAAGAACAGAACAGGTGGTGTTAGTTGAATAGGTGAGTTTTAATGAGAGAGAGAGAGAGAGAGAAAGAAAAGCGGGCGGTGTGTCTGTGTTTGGTGTTGCGTGACTAGTATGGTAATTCTTTTAACACCGCGTTTGGTTTACGGTGATTGTGACTTTTAACTATTTCTCTTTATGGATTTCGATATTAAGGGTCCGTTTGGTATGGGGTAGTCTCTTTTGGATTTGGGTTATAATATAAAAACACATGTTTGGTTGCAAAGAAAAATGTCAAAATTAAGTGTGATAGATAATGACCTCACAATTTTAGAAAGATATATTGCTTGCCGGGTTTTTAATGTTTAGTGGCCCATTAACATTTTCTCTCTATCTCTTTTATAATTTTATATTCTTATATTATAAAAATAATTTAAATAATAATTTATATATTATATAAGTATATTTAATCTCTCAAATATTAAATCTAAATCTAAATTCAAATCCTAATCCTAAAATCATCTACAAACCAAACGGGCCCTAAATTCAGAGTTAAGGCTAGGTATTAAAGTGACCATCAACTATCTTTATTTTTTCTTTTCACATCAGCTTTTTTCTCCGGCTATCTACAAACAACTTTTTACCATTATAAGACGATCTTTATTTTTTTTTAAAATTTTTAACAACAAAATTAAATTTCATTAAATAAAAACATTACATAATAATAAAAAAACATTACATAATAATTCAAATATAATAAAAATATTACAGTAATAATTAAAAACTTAAACTAATAATCGAAGTTATATTGCTCCTTGATTTCGTCCTTCATCTCTTGCAGCTTCTGTATTTGTATTGCAGGCAAAAATGGGCTGATTTCTAAATTATAGAATAAGATGTCTTTGTCCCGTTTCTTTTTTCGGCTAATTCAAGTGTTGACACTGTATTGCAAGTTTCTCTCTTTTCAATTCCGCTGTGTAGATTGTAAATGACATGTAAACAAGGGATTAAAACTAATCTGGAGGTTGTGTAAAATGAAAAAGATGAATAGCCATATTATTAGAGATAAAGGTGAAGGAGATGGGAAGATATGTGTGTGATAGAGAGAAAACACACACACACTTTTACAAATGTGAACTTCACCCCTCCATGGAAGTATGGAGGGGGTATTTATAGTCCTAGTGACACACAACTATTGTACTTAGTCATTATTAGTCCCTATATGTCACTCTATAAATGATCTAATGTAATTCCGGATATGTCACCATATTTTAAGGCTAACAATCTTCCCCCAATATGTGGACACATACGGAATTACTTACAATGTTCCTATCACTAGGAGAATCTTATAGTATTCGAGATAGTTGCTTAGTTGCACTTCAAAATAAACAGACTGAGTTTGAGAGGTACAAGGCCTTTAATGATCGTACAGTTGACTATGACAAACTTGAACATAAGTTAAATGAAGCTCTAGGACTATTAGCTCAAAAAGAAATTGACATAAAAGAAGGTTTAAAAGTGAAAGCCTACGAAATTTCGGTTGTCAAAGAGAAATGATAAGTGTAAAATACACATATCCATTTGTACCTAAAATAACCCAAATAAGCCCAAAACAGACCAAAAATGGCAAAAATATGC
>BQNB010105678.1:0-18289 GCA_026074375.1 Tanacetum coccineum
TTGCAATATCCGTACCTACACAATCACAAAGCCAAAACAAGCAATTTTCAAGCATTTAAAGCATAATTTTATCCTTTTAGGGCCATTTTTGATATAAAACGGATATGTGTTTTCACACATATCAAAATTCCCCAAACTAAACGATTGCGTGCCCTCACGCAATTTTATATGCTCTATAACCAAATACCTCAAAACTTCCACAAACTAAATCTTTGAAAAGTAGCAAAGACTTTTATGGAGAGAGTTAAGAAATCACAAATTATTAAACACCTTATTTTCCTATTTTTATAAAACTTTTTCATAAATATATATACATACATATATATATATATACATACATATATACATATATATATATATATACATATATATATATACATATATATATATATACATATATATATATATATGATCAGGATAAAGGATTCCCAAGATATAATCAAGCAAATGATCGGAGACCGCGTGATTGGAGGATTGAAAACAAGCACGAAGGTCTTCAAGATCATAGGAAATCCTGCAAGCAAAAACAGATACCCACGAAACACAACAAGGAGAGAAGCACACCCCCACACTTATTCATTATTACTACTAAACTAATATATTACTACTACTACTACTAGGATAAACATGGGTTGCCTCCCGAGAAGCGCTTGTTTATTAACGAGTCACTAGCTTGACTCGCCCCGAATTTCTTTGTCCTTGGGGTGAAAACAAATCAATGATTTAATTTTCAAAGAAGCTTCACTAGAAATATGACGTTTATCGATCTTGAAATTATCATTCAGTAGATGTGGAGATTTTCTCGTGAAAAAGAAAACTCCATCAATAATGAGAATTCCGAGATCGAAAACTTTGTCTTCATTTCCGGAAGGAAATGATAGAAAATTTTCGATCTCAGAAGGATCAGTCAGGAAAAGAGAATCACTGACGAATGAGATAGTAGAAAAATCGTCCAGTGGAAAAATATGAAATCTCTGAGATTGGACTCCTTTGATAGTGAATATTCCGGGATCAAAAATTTTGTCTTTATTTCCGGAAGGAAATGAGACTAAAAGATCAATCTCAGAAAATTCTTCAGAAAAAGAGGAGTCACAATCGGATAAGAGGAGAGGAAAATCATTAAGCTCATTAACTGTAAGATCCTTAGTTGATGTATCAGATATATTTTTTCTCAAAACTCTAGTCAATTCTCCTGGATCGGCCTCAAGATTAAAGTAAAAATGCTCATACTCCGGTGGAGATATGATGTGAGCGAGTTCATCGGCGAACTCCTCATGCTGAGAATCACTCCTATCGGCAGGAGGAAGCGGATCAATCAAAAGATCAAAATGAAACGATTCATATTCAAGAAGAGAAAGATCAGAATGAGAAGTGGCACTGCCACTACTCTTCTATTCGATATGATCGACATCAAAACAGAATGATTCGTATTCTGGAAGAGAATGATTAGAATGAGAAGTGGTACTGCCACTACTCTTCTCTTCTATATCAAAGCAAAATGATTCATAACTAGGAAGAGAAAGATTAGAATGAGAAGTGGTACTGCCACTAATCGGCTTATCTTTAGAAAAATCGATAATATTGATGCAATGAACGGATTGAATATCTCTCGAATTATTTCTTAAAGATTTGTCAGTATAGAACACGACTTCTTCCTTCCCGACTCTTAAAGTTAATTTTTCCTCGTACAGATCCACAAGAGCTTTTGCAGTGCGCAAGAAAGGTCTCCCTAAAATGATAGGAACTCTAGGATCAGCCTCAAAATCAACAATAACAAAATCGGCAAGAAAGTTGAATTTTTCCACTTTTACAAAAACATCTTCAGCTATACCCATCAGAAATGTGACAGATCGGTTAGCCAGTTCAAGAGTTATTCGAGTGGGTTTCAGAGGTCCAATCCCAAGTTTCTCATGGATCGAAAGAGGCATAAGGTTTATGCTAGCTCCAGAATCGGCTAAGGAGTTGCAAACCTCAAGATCTTATAGGACACAAGGAATGAGAAACTTTCCAGGATCTTCAAGCTTTTCGGGAACCTTATTAAGAAGGATAGCAGAGCATTCAACATTTATCGGTGTATTTGCTAACTCTACTAATTTCTCTTTGTCTTTTAATAAATCTTTTAACACTTTATGATATTTTGGAATTTGAGTTAAAGCATTCATAAGACTGATATCAAATGAAGTTACTTCAATATTTTCAAAAACTTGGATACTTGAACATCATTTTTATCAAGAAGTTTTGTCTTATTAAGCCTCGAAGGATATGGAATCTTAGGTTGATGAGGGTTAGGCTTAGGATCTTCCTTTGGTTTTGGTGGTGACTGTCACACCTCGTCAGCGGCGAAAACACGAGAATGCGACACAATGATTCACATTGCGCAAGATACAAGATCATACCATACATTGATTACAAAAGTTTATTTTACAAAAGTTTACAATTTCACAACCTTGGAAAAAGTCAACAGTTGTCCTTCATTAAACTCCCAAATGTACTCATCTTTGATCCCCAATACTTCACATTTACCTTTGTTAATAACAAACCTGAAAATGATACTCAAAAATGTCAACAATAATGTTGGTGAGCTCGTAGGTTTAACCTTAAACCCAGTTGTTGTGCCAGTATCTCAAACAGTTGGACAAATGTGCCATATGACAGTGAATATATGCAATCAATCACAAACCCATGACTTAGCATCCCCATTAATCATGTACCAAGACCTAGCATCCCCGCTAGTCTTATCACCAGCGTGTACCACCGCCCTTAGGGTCGCAACCTCGAATGACATACCACACCTAAAGCCTACCAGCTGAAGCTATTTAGGGTGAAGAACCACACAGAAAGATCATACAGCATATTCGTACCAGCACATATTATTCACATAGCAGTCATAAGCACATTAATTATCCCAAAAACAAAACTACGTTTCGCACAATTCAGAAAAAAGTTCAAAACACACTTGAGTATCATTTTCCTCCAATGGAAAAGATTTAAAAAGTGGGGCTATGAGAACTCACCTCAACAGATGAATATAACCGCACAGATAACCTTACTCAACGGACCAAACAATCTCTATAACGCACCAACTAGCCTCTTTTATTTACAACGGCACTACGGTACCAGACACGACCTAACATTAATTTCTATATAATTATGGTTCAGTTTTCTTATTGTACAAGCGTTCGTCTTTTACTCACACAAAATCCGCTCATTTCTTTTATAATCTCCTTATCCCTGATTTCAAAACTCTTACTCTTATTACAAAACCTTTATCCTCGTTTTAAAACCTTTATCCTCATTTCAAAACTTTTATCCTCATTTCAATACCTTTATCCAAAACATGGTTGTGTGGTAATTACGCAAAACAACTTAATGCACATGGGCTAGTGCAACATCAACACAAACTACTCAAAACATAGCCATAACAAAAACGAAACAACTAACCAAACGGTCCAAGAGAAATCTGACGAGAAATAAGTGGGGGCTCAAAGATCGAAAATAAACGAATAGATATTTTCGCAACGTTAGGGAATATATATATATATTATAGAATATCTATTTATTTATATATATATATATATGTGTTTAAAAATTTATATATTTATTAGTTATATATATATATATATATATATTATATTATTATAATAATATTAATGTGTTAGTTATTTTCGTCTCTTTATTCGGGATTTTAACGGAGAACCGTATTAAAAATATATTATAATATTGGTAGGTCCTATGTTTGTTTCCCCCCCCCCCCCCCCAAACCCTCGTTTACCCGTAATATGGTAATACGTATACATCTAAAAGTTACCCTTTTGTCCTTTAGTCGAGTTGACACAAAATAATTATTCCATATTACTCCATAAAATTCCAACAATTGCCAAAAAGTTCACATTTTTAACGCGCTTATCCAAACGTGACCAAAAATCGTTCGATTTAAATCATTTTCCCCTTCCGTGCTTTTTATAAATCCAAAATCCCTTATTCACATTTTCAAGCCCAAACCAAAACCAAAGCACAATAATTATAGCTATATAAAAGTCCAATGTAAACTGAAACCCAATAAGCCACATCCAATGGGCCGAAACCCAACAAAACAAACAATACAGCCCGATTAATAAGAGCCAGAAAGACAATTAAGACCATAGACCCAATAATAATCCGAAAACATAAGCCATAAGTCAAAGTAAGCTCAAACCAAATATAAGCCAAAATAAATATAAGCTATACCCAAATAAGCCGAAGCTAAATAAGCTCAAAATCAATTAAGCTATAAGCTCAAAATATAAGCCGAAACCAATCATAAGTCCAAACAAATACGCCATAAGCTTGAAACCATAATAAGACGAAAAAACATAAGCCGAAAACTCAAAATAAGCTATAAGCTCGAAATAAGCTCTAAATAATCCAAATGGCGAATAAGCTGAGGACAAATGGGCCGAGCCCATTTCCCTTTGTCGGACCAAGTGCAACCGAGCCCAAAACCACCAAAATTGGTTGGGCCGAGCCCAAACCATGACAACCCAAAACCAAATAAGCCTTTTGCTAGCCTTAATAGTTTTAACAAATCCTTTTTATACAAATAAGCCCTTGACTCAAAATAAAATTACCACCATAACCAAAATATAACAATGATCATTCCTTGTTTCTTTCTTTTTGTACCCGACGCACACAAACACCCCCTTTTATCATTCGTTTTGTTTTCAAATTTTGATTTTCACTATGATCAACTTGTACAACTAGTATTAAGACGCTATAAGAACCATAAAAGTACAACTTAAAACAAAAAAACAAAATTATAGAAAAACTTACAAGCTTGATGTCTTGTTCGGTTTTGGACCGCAAATAAATAAACGCCAAATCGTTGTTCTAACAAACCCATAACTAAAACACCAACACACTAATTGATTATTAACCCTGTTCTTGCTAGAATCTTTAAAAAAATTTTGGTGTTTTTCTTTCTTTCTTTGTGTGCTCCGTCCGAAATAGAAGAAAAAGAAGAGATGATCTTTTTTTTTTATTTGGAAAAACATGCATAAGTGTGTGTTTTAGGTTGAGACAAAATATAAATATACCATGAATAAACCAACTAGCTAGAAATAAGCCTTTGTGTTCCCTCTCTTTGTCCCTTACTCGTCCAAGCATCCAAAGAGCTCGGGGGTCTCGTTTTTGTGTCGGGTTCTCTAAAAACTCAAATCTCTCTAAATTAAAATGTTACCCGGGTTTAGTTAGTATTTTTATTGCGTTTAAAATTACTTTTCCATTAACCTAGGTTATTTTCACGACACCCTTTCAATTTGAATTTATCCAAAAATTCATTTAAAATGTTACCGGTCGCGTCAGGACCAAAAACACGAATTTTTTTGTTTAAACTCAAGCAAAACTTTCCCACCATTTTTATAAGTGTTTCATCCTTCAAAAATACCACTTGACACTTTTGACTTGCCCAAAGTTTTCACTTTAACGACAGTTATAGTCTTTTACCGAATTTCATGAAAACCCCCGTTTTACTGACAACCTCCAAATCACACATCAATGATTTACGTTTTATCTAACGTTTCAAACACTTATAAAATCTTTCATTAATTACGTCTATTCATTTCACCAAAAACTTATAAAACACCTTTTTAATTTTATTGTCATGCCGGTACGCGCTGCGTGACGATTTTTGCTAATCGCGGGATAACTTCCCGGAAAGCACTGGAAAACCACATAACCACTCCAAAAGGGAAAGACGAATCAAAAGTAATTCTCTTATGATACTTATGACTCTCCCAAAACTCGGTTAAACCGTAACCGTTTCACACAAAATAGTCAACCAAAGTCAACTTTTTAGCTTTCTGCCACCAAAGCTGACAAAATCAAAAGACTCCGATAGAAAATTACAATATTTTATAATACCTAACATTGGACAAGTTACCGGTTATCACAGTGACACTGGCTGAATTCCTGGAGGTGGGACATGTGCGGTACTTGTTGGGCTTGTAATATGCACCTCGTCCATTAAAGTCTCCGGTTCTTTTTTCAATTCCTCCCCAGGAGTAGGAGGAACACGGGGTGGAATAAAGGGTTCAGCAGTAGTCAATCCGCTCCTTGTTGTAATCAAATTAACTTGCTCTCTCGGGTTAGACTCAGTGTTGCTCGGAAGAGCACCTTGAGGTCTTTCATGAAGCACCTTTTGCATTTGACTTATCAAATTTACCATTTGGGTATTTTAGGTTTGCATTTGTTGTAGTTTCCAGACCCGCGACGTCTCACCAAACTCATACCACACGTATTGACGATCGTCAAAATCTCAACATGTATAGCGGATCTAACTTGTTCATACTGATAACTACAATGGAATATGTCTCACACAACACAACTCACATTCTGCTCTTGCAAAACAATACTTGGTACACTTACCAACATTCATTCAAACTCTCCCAAGCAAACCTTACTTGGTTGAGTGCTTTAGGTTCCATTTTCCTAGGAAGGCTACGACATTATTCAAGATCTTACCATTCCTTAGAAAGGAAGGTAGTTGGAATTAAAACTTAATCACTACAACTTTATCAAGTCTCCCGTGACCACATGGTGTTCCACTTAACTACATAACCTTCTATCGTATTAGTAAAGTCGAGCAACTTGAATATGTTTCAAGTTCATGAATAACACATGGTAACCATGCTCGCAAGAACTGGGCATATTTATCTATCCAAGATAAAATACGAATACTACCATTCATTACTCTTCTAAAACTTCCGTACAAATCATCCTTTTACCATAATAACTATGACTTTCACAAGAGTCAACTACCGACTGATACTAATCAGTTCATAACTATCACAAATAGACTACCTACTTAAATCCGACACTAACTGATGCTACTCAGTTTAGCGTTATACAAAAATCCAAACCAATCTCATACCCACTATGACACTCTAAAACGGTACCCCCCCGCCTCTCCGTCTCTCTTCTCCTCTTACATACTCTCTCCACTTGCAAACAACCCTCCTCACTTCCTGCTCTAAAGTAGCAACACGACCCCTCATCTCCTGAAGCTCACGCTGCATAGCAGCCTGTTGCACTAACATGTCATGAATCAATCTATGGTCATCATACCTATCCCATGATGTACCTGCCAACCGGGTATCAACATGCCTTGCCCATGCCTCCAATGCCAGCACGGACCTCTATAAAGCTCCAAACGTCACGGCAGTCCTCTCCTGCTCGCACTCTAAACTCCTAAACCTATACCTCTACGAGAAAATCTCATCTCTAACCACTCCTGACCTAGCGTACAGCTCTCTCACATCCCTATCAATATTTTCCACCAAAGTAGGTGGTAGCACATCCAAACGCTGAGTGTTATCATGGAGTATACTCCCATGAAGCTCTAACTATGCCCCTACCTCTATAAACTGATCCTCATCTACTAATATGGTGGCGGTCGGGGTAGCCACTGGTGAAGCTGTGGGTGATGTAACTACAGGGGATGATGGTGAAACTGGTAAGGAACTAAGCGACCACTCAGGAGATGGAGGTGTCTGAACAGGTGCAGCTGGTGGTACATAAGCTGGAACGTCAGTGTAAACTCTGTCATCCTCGGGATCTACCCATGTAACAAGGGTGGGCTATCTAAATGCAGATATCCTCTCTACTCCCTCCTGCTCTGGCACAGACCTAGAGCTCTGACCTACCTCGAATGTACTAGGTACCTGATCCTCCTCTACTGCTAACTTATGGCGTCTCAAAGCCCCATAACCAAGTCTTAAAGACTCGCTCACGGCTGTCTCCACAACCAAAACTGCCTGGTCAGCCTCCTCCTCCTCTAAGCTAAATCCCGCATCCTCTAAGCCATGGCTCTCATCACCTAAACCATGATCCTCATCACCTAAACCTTGACGCTTTCTCTCTCTCGTCATCTGCATCCAAACTCGCATCCTCCTCAGTATCCTCCTCCCCTAACTCGTCCCCCTCGCTATCAATATCTAATATGAGCTCAGTTGTACCTCTATATCTCTTTCGCCCCGGAAGGTTCAGAGATGATGATGATGATGTCTCATAAGAGGATCTATACCTCTTACAAAAAGAAGATGGGGACAAAGCAGTTGTCTCTGCTATGCGGGCTGACTTGCCCGGGGATAGGTCGGCTGAGTACGCCCGACCATACGTGCAGTCCTACGGTAGAATGAAACTTGGGTAGGTGTAGGGGTAGGTGAAACATAAGTAGTTGATGATACAGGTGACATTGGTGGGTGGGAGTCCGATTAACGATGAATAGATGAATCAATCCTAGTACCGTATCGGCTCAAAAAGCCCTCAAACTCCTCACCTATAAGGGGTACTCTAGAACCTACTGACTGCAACTCCTCTACCTCTGAGGGAGCCTCCTCTGGGTCAGACTCAGTATCTGTATCAACTAGTTGTGTCTGCCTAACCGCTACATAAGGGTCATCAGGTAAAGGAACGGCACTCAAGAGCTTCTGAGTATCCGTCACCTGGGTGAAATCGCCGAATCAACAGAGGCTGGGGTAGACATACCAGTGATAACACTGTAAATGGACTATAGTATTTTATAAAAATATCCTTACTCAAATTACGCAGCAACAACAATGCCTTAAAACATATATATATAAACAACATAAGATTTAAATTAGGTGTTCGTAACCGAAGGTAGAGCGTATATATATATATATATATATAATATAGTATATATATATATATATATATATAATATATATATAAGAGGTACGAACGACAAACAAGAACCATTATGGTTCTACACAAAATAAGCACTTCAGGGCATCATATCATACCCTAACAGATTCACAAAAGGGCACCCTTTAAATGCGGCTTTGCTATCCAATCAACATGTCTATCACGGCTCTCAAGGCATCATGCAATACGACTAAGGTAGCATGGCAAACACTTAGCAATACAACTAAGCAGCACGGCAAACACTTAGTAATCAATGACAATCTGAACCTCAATGCTCGCAAGCATTTTTTCATATCATATCACTACACAAAAGTATGCATCACTCAATATGTACGTTCAAGATCAACTCATTTTCCAGGTGGTCTCACTACTCACACATTCCTTCCCTTTCCTTTAACATAGCTTAAGAAAACTACCCGCGTCCAGTTCATAGGTCCTTTGTAAATTTAAGCATAGTTATCAGCTATGCCGTAATTTAGGACAATATAATAAATATAAAATTAAAAAAAAATAAACCCCTATAAAAAAAAAAAAACTAAAATAAACCCCTCGCAAATATATAATAAAAAACCCTCTATATAAATAAATAAAATAAAAAAAATAAAACCACAACATGAACTGCTCGAGCTAGTTAACTTCCACCATGTTTAAGGTTTTACGAAAACATTATCTTGGTTATAGTTGCGTTTTTACAAAATTTCCTTTTTATAAAAACAAGCATTCTTTATAACCTTGGCTCTGATTACCAATCTGTCACACCCCGTCAGCGGCGGAAACACAGGAATGCGACACAATGATTCACATTGCGCAAGATACAAGATCATACCATACATTGTTTACAAAAGTTAATTTTACAAAAGTTTACAATTTTACAACCTTGAAAAAAGTCAACAGTTGTCCTTCATTAAACTCCCAAATGTACTCATCTTTGATCCCCAATACTTCACATTTACCTTTGTTAATAACACACCTGAAAATGATACTCGAAAACGTCAAAATAATATTGGTGAGCTCGTAGGTTTGACCTTAAACCTAGTTGTTGTGCCAATATCTCAAACAGTTGGACAATTGTGCTATATGACAGTGAATATATGCAATCAATCACAAACCCATGACATAGCATCTCCGCTAATCACGTACCAAGACCTAGCATCCTCGCTAGTCTTATCACTAGCGTGTACCATCGCTCTTAGGGTCGCAACCCCCGAATGACATACCACACCTAAAGCCTACCAGCTGAAGCTATTTAGGGTGAAGAACCAGACAGAAAGATCATACAGCATATCGTACCAGCACATATTATTCACATAGCAGTCATAAGCACATTAATTATCCCAAAAACAAAACTACGTTTCGCACAATTCAGAAAAAAGTTCAAAACACACTTGAGTATCATTTTCCTCCAATGGAAAAGATTTAAAAAGTGGGGCTATGAGAACTCACCTCAACAGATGAATATAACCGCACAGATAACCTTACTCAACGGACCAAACATCTCTTCTATAAAAACGCACCAACTAGGCCTCTACATATGCACAAAACGTACTCGACCACGACCTAAACATTAATTTCACCATCACCAATTATTTGTACAAATTTATCTTAAATTGTACAAAGCGTATCGACTTTTCCACACACAAAATCTCATTCTTTTAATAAATCCTTTATCCTTATTTCCAAACTCTTACTCTTAATACAAAACCTTTGTCCTCGTTTTTAAAACCTTTTATCCTCATTTCAAAACTTATGATCCTCATCATTCAATACCTTATCCAAACATGTTGTGGGTAATTACGCAAAACAGCTTAATCACATGGGCCTAGTGCAAAAAACATCAACACAAACTACTTCAAAACATATCCATAACAAAAACGAACCAACTAACCAAAAGAACGTCCAAGAGTAAATCTGCGATAAATAATTGGGGGCTCAAAGGATCGCAAATAAACGAATAGATATTTTCGCAAGACGTTAGGGAATATATATATATATTATATATATAAATATATATACATAATAAATCAATTAAATTGTATTATTTTCGTCTCTTTATTCGTGATAACGAAGTAAGTATAAACAATTTGTATCATCTTGTCTGGTGGTTGGTTAGTCCATGTTCACCTAGGGGTCGTTTACCCTTAATATTTAATATTTACAAAATGTACCCTTTTGTCCTTTAGTCGAGTTGACACAAAATAATTATTCCATATTACGCGCATAAAATTCCAAACAATTCCAAAAAGTTCACAATTTTAACGCGCTTATCCAAACATGTCCAAAAATCGTTCAAGATTTAAATATTTTCCCCCATTCCGATGCTTTTAAAAAAATCCAAACTCCTTAACACATTTCAAGCCCAAACAAAACCAAAGCACAATAATTATAAGGCTATATAAAAGGTCCCATTGTAAACAGAAACCCAATATAGCCACATCCAATGGGCCGAAAAACCCAACAAAACAAACAATACAGCCCGATTAATAAGAGCCAGAAAGACAATTAAGACCATAGACCCAATAATAATCCGAAAACAAAAGCCATAAGTCAAAGTAAGCTCAAACCAAATATAAGCCAAAAATAAATATAAGCTATACCCAAATAAGCCGAAGCTAAATAAGCTCAAAATCAATTAAGCTCTAAGCTTATAATATAAGCCGAAACCAATCATAACTCCAAACAAACACGCCATAAGCTCGAAACCATAATAAGCCAAAAAAACATAAGCCGAAAAAAATAAGCTATAAGCTCGAAATAAGCTCTAAATAATCCAAATGGCGAATAAGCTGAGGACAAATGGGCCGAGCCCATTTCCCTTTGTCGGACCAAGTGCAACCGAGCCCAAAACCACCAAAATTGGTTGGGCCGAGCCCAAACCATGACAACCCAAAACCAAATAAGCCTTTTGCTAGCCTTAATAGTTTTAACAAATCCTTTTTATACAAATAAGCCCTTGACCACAAAATAGCATTACCACTATAACCAAAATATAAAAATGATCATTCGTTGTTTCTTTCTTTTTGTACCCGACGCAAGCAAACACCTCCTTTAATCATTCATTTTGTTTTCAAATTTTGATTTTCACGACGATCAACTTGTACAACTAGTATTAAGACGCTATAAGAACCATAAAAGTAAAACTTAAAACAAAAAAACAAAATTATAGAAAAACTTACAAGCTTGATGTCTTGTTCGGTTTTGGACCGCAAATAAATAAACGCCAAATCGTTGTTCTAACAAACCCATAACTAAAACACCAACACACTAATTGATTATTAACCCTGTTCTTGCTAGAATCTTTAAAAAAATTTTGGTGTTTTTCTTTCTTTCTTTGTGTGCTCCGTCCGAAATAGAAGAAAAAGAAGAGATGATCTTTTTTTATTTGGAAAAAACATGCATAAGTGTGGATTTTAGTTGAGAACAAAATATAAACAATACCATGAATAAAACCAACTAGCTAGAAATACCCGTTTTGTGTTCCATCTCTTTGTCCCTTACCCTCGTCCAACACAAAGAGCTCGGGGGATACTCGATTTTTTGTGTCGTGGTTCCCTCTAAAACCATCCAAATCATCTCTAAATTAAAAAATGGTTACGCGGTTATAGTAGTATTTTTATTCGTTTTAGAATAATCACTTTTCCATGTACCTAGTTATTTACAAACACGACACCCTTTCCAATTTTAAATTTCTCCAAAAACTCAATCTTAAAAACGATACCCCACCCCTACCTCTTCCCCCGTCCCCACACCACCGGTCGCGTCAGGACCAAAAACACAAATTTTTTTGTTTAAACTCAACCGAACCTTTCCCACCATTTTTAAAAGTGTTTCATCCTTCAAAAATACCACTTGACACTTTTGACTTGCCCAAAGTTTTCACTTTAACGACCGTTACAGTCTTTTACCGAATTTCAATAAAACGCCCGTTTTACTGACAACCTCCAAATCACACCTCAACGATTTACGTTTTATCTAACGTTTCACCCACTTATAAAATCTTTCATTAATTACGTCTATTCATTTCACCCAAAACTTATAAAACACCTTTTTAATTTTACTGTCGTGCCGGTACGCGCTGCGTGACAATTTTTGCTAATCGCGGGATAACTTCCCGGAAAGCACTGGAAAACCACATAACCACTCCAAAAGGGAAAGACGAATCAAAATTGATTCTCTTACGATACATATGACTCTCCCAAAACCCGGTTAAACCGTAACCGTTTCACACAAAATAGTCAACCAAAGTCAACTTTTTAGCTTTCTGCCACCAAAGCTGACAAAATCAAAAGACTCCGATAGAAAATTACAATATTTTATAATACTAACATGGACCAGTTACCGAGGTATCACAGTGTTCAACTGCTAAAATCCTGTAGGTGGACATTGCGTACTTTTGGGCTTGTAATATGCACCTCGTCCATTAAAGTCTCCAGTTCTTTTTTCAATTCCTCCCCAGGAGTAGGAGGAACAGGGGGTGGAATAAAGGGTTCAGCAGAAGTCAATCCACTCCTTGTTGTAATCGAATTAACTTGCTCTCTCGGGTTAGGCTCAGTGTTGCTCGGAAGAGCACCTTGATGTCTTTCATGAAGCACCTTTTGCATTTGACTTATCAGGTTTACCATTTGGGTATTTTAGGTTTGCATTTGTTGTATTTGTTGGTTATTGTGAGTTTGCATTTGTTGCATTTGTTGGTTATTGTGAGTTTTCATTTGTTGTATCTTAGCTTCAGTCGATCTCATATGTTGTAACATCATTTATTCCAAAGATGGAACATTCGGCTGAGCTTGATTGAAATTTTGACCATGGGTTTGATTATATCCCTGATTTTGATTATAATTATTACCTTGGTTAAAATTTTGACTCCTGTTCTGATTATAACCTTGATTTTGAGAACCTTGATTAAATTGATTTTGGTTCTGATTGTGGTTCTGGTTACTTTTGTTTTGATTATTTTGATAATTTTGGTTGTTTCCTTGGTTTTGATTATTAGACTGGTTGAAACCGGGTGGTCCAAGAAAATTGTCAGAACAATAGCTCAGGAGGTTACGGTTCCCTTGCGGTTGGTAAGAGTTACCCCCCTCGCATTATAGGTCCCTATAGTAGCATATACGTCTTGAGTGTGGCCATCGGCGGCTTGACACTCAAAATAAGAATGTGGACCACCACAAGTCTTGTATCCCTCTTGAATAGAGTGAATTTGTTGGTTCATAGAAGAAACGAAAGCTTCAACTTATTTTGTAAGAGCGGTGATAGCAACACTTTGGGATGAGCTACCACTAGAACTCAAAACTTGAGGTTTTTTTCTTGAAGTTTGAACCTTAGATTTGTTTTCAATTATTGTTAAGGCTTCTTGAGTATTTCTTGTTAACAAATTTCCACCTGTGGGATCCCTTTGCTCAATGGATCTTAACCTTTAGCTTGTAAAGGGTTTGTTGCCTTAGATAAATCTAAAGTAACAATGATGAAACAATGATTAAATTCAGAAGAACTGTTAAAAATCGCTCCCAGCACACTAAAAGACTCCATCAAATTTTGTTGAAATCTTTATTTAATTCGAAGATTGGTGGTTCGAGAAGGAGGAAAGAATTTATCATGAACTTAGATACAAATCGTTTCCAAGTTTGTGATAGAATTGTAGGTTCTTTTATAAGCCAAGTTCGGGCTGCGCTATCAAGAGAAATACGAAAACATATCAACTTAATAAAGTCATGCGGGACTTGATAAGTTTGATTGTCTTTGAGTTATTTATCGTTAAAACCTCGGACATATAGAATGAGGAACATCATATGAAAAGACCATGAAAGGAGAATAGCGGCTACAAGAATAACAACGCGATCTTTAATTCAAATTGGTTAGCAAGAACGGGAGGTACCACGATAGCATCTCCAATACATTCGGCATGTGCTTGAAGTAGCTCCTCCACCAGGTGTAGAAGACCGGGAATCGGATTTGAAGATAGTCTCGTGGACCCATGATTATTGAGGAATAGGTCCCGGGTGGGACCATTTAGGAATAGGACCTCGCAAGAGGCGGTTCCAGATTGTTAATAAGATGCAAATTGAATTCTTCAAAATTCAAGTAAAAAGAGACGGAATCACCAAGATTTCTTGCGACGATTTCGAATAATGCTCTCGGGGATCAGAAGATGATCGAAAGAGGTTGGATGAAGAAGAACGAGTGCTCATGCATAAAAAAAAATAAGATAGAAAAATATTTTTGTTTTTTCTATAAAGATAATAAAAGTAAAATATCTAATATATATAAGAGAAAATTAAATAGAATTGGAAAATATTTTTGGATGTATTTATAAAGGAAAGATAAATAGAAAATATATTTTGGATTTATTTTATTTTTTTATAATATGAAAATAAATTTTCGAAAGAAAAGATCTTCAAGGCATTTACTTCTAAACACAACGTAGAACTCAAACTCGATGGCGAATGGTTCTAGGGCGACTAGTGATGCGTCTTGATTCGTCGAAAATGTATCGGTAATAATATTCCCGTTCGATGTAAAAATTACTTGAGGACAAGTAATAGTTAATCTTCCGGATGTCGTGTCCCAACGAGAGATGAATTTGAAGTTCACGTAATGATCTAATTTTTAAATGCTTGATTATCTTTTAATTTTGGTTTTGAATTTTAAACTAAAAATAACACTAAACTAGATTATACTAAATATCAAATAAGCAAAGCAATCGAACGAAGAGATATATATAAAAAGATATGCTTGCTAAGTGAAGTGTTTAGATCCTTAAGTGTGAATTTAAAAATTAAGTCCTTATCGATGAATCAATACCTTTCAAATAAATTATCTACTCACAACGTTGGTTTTTATTAAAAACAATTTTTATCAAGATATCGATTACTAAATTAATGCCTAATTATTTTTACGGCTTTTGCCCGCTCGAATAACCAAAACACTAATCTAAGCAATCCAAAAATCACTAATCAATATTTTCACTTTCATAATCATACTTAATTCACTAGAGTGGGGCTGACCACGCGCCATCATGAATTAATTTAAGCGTGTGCAACATACTCGCCAGTGAATGCACAGCCATTATACATTTTTGATATCTAAGTTTTGACTTGGGCCGAGTGTTGGGCTTTCTGCATTGGGCCAGCATAGAACTTCAACTCCTGGGCCGAGATTTCTTAACAAGTCTTGGGCTGAGATTAATAAAAGGGTTATTGAACTTGGGCTGGCCTTTTAACTTGAGCTTCTAATTAGTATGGGTCGGTCCGACCCATATAAATGGTGTTGGGCCGGCCCAATAAGAAATGAATGCACCGTTGGACTCGTATTTTCTTGCACTTTCCAATTCGGGGAATTTCTCCGACTTCGTCTTGATCTTGAAAAACGCATAAACGTTGTCAAATCATATCCGAAAGTCATCGCTTTTGCTTTGTTTTCAACCCTTTGTACCTGCAAGACATAAAAACACAATACAAACATATTTGCAATATAATTATCCATATTTTAGTGTTTTTAGTCCATTTAATAGTGTAATCCGGGGTATAAAAGATGTGTGTTTTAGCACACATCATGTCTCGCCCTTTTGACATAAGTTTTGGCGTAAGATGATGTCGACTCTATGTAGCAAGGTGGTGTAAAGGTATACTTGGTTGACATAAAATAGTTTCATATTTTATGATCACGCACACAAAAATATTCTTTTCAGGGATATAAGTAGAAAATTAATTTTGACAAAAGTTTTAAGGTGACTACTCTCAGCATGGCATGGTCCTTCCTGAATTAGACATAGGTGATCAGGTTATGTATAATTGAGGACTAACGATGCAATGCTCATTTTCGCCAAACCGATGTTAAGTATATAGTAGTATCAAAATAGTTTTATAGTGTGACAACATAATCTACAAGATGAAAACAAGGTAGTTTATAGGATGACAACAAAATGGTTTGCGAGATAACTGTAATATGGTTTATAAGACAATAGTTAAATAGCTCATGGGGTGTGTTGATAGAAATAATGCCTAAAAACGTTATTGATACTTTTGACTTCTCTACGTTTTGATAAACACAAAATGTAAAAACGCTCTATGTAAAATTAAACGTAAACAAGTAATTAGTCGTAAATTTTCATTTCAAAAATTAATCACTTAAAGGTATGAATAAATAAATGCTTAATTTATTTGTGATCAAAGGAATTTATTTTTTCTAAACCTTACATTTTTATAAAATGTAACAAACATTTTTAAAACTTATACAAAACATTTTTGGTATTTACAAGAAATGTTTTATTCAAAATAAATATTTTGAATTCAAAATTTCCACCTAAAAATGGATAAAACTGATCAAGGAAACTCCTCTACTGGAAAAGACAAAAATGGGAGCGTCCTGCTATGGGCGGCCCCCTTATAGGTAAGGGAGCCCCCTTAGTGATAAGGGGGCCAGCCTATGAGCTAAGGGTGTCGGCCATGTAAAAACGCTCCCAGCTTTGCCCATGAATATTGGACTGTTCCCCATAGATTTTCTCACCTTTTTCACTCACTTTCTTTCTGTTTAAAATCAGTTTACATATCCTTTACAATCCTTTGATCATTTAATCTTAAGCATTTGTTTCCAAGTGATTCAAGCTTAGATCCTCAAGTGCAAGAGAAGAATAATTCTAGTCATCAAGTCAAGAAGTATTATAGCTTAGTTGGTGTTCACGTAACATAGTTACGATTATGTTGTATCTTGTAATTCATTTATATCTCTTGTGATTGTGTGTAAAAGTTAGATCGGGTTGATCGTGTTATCACTTAGGTAAAGTGATATCTTGTTAGTGTGGTTAGTATTTTAGGCCTCAAAATACAAGTGTGTGGTAGATTAGTTCTAGCTAAGATTAGGACTCGACATTTGGCTTAGTGTCGGAAATTGGTGTAAGCTACTTGTGTACGGTTTTCTCCGCCTAAAGGGAGTTTGTTGACATAGTGAAGAGAACTCTCGAGTTGGGTACTCGAGGAGTAGAGTAGGGCGAAGAGGAGCTTCGTTACCGAACCACTATAAATTCTTGCGTTGTAGTTTGATTGTTCTTACTCTTATCTCTTGTCTAACATTACTTTCTCATATCATTCTATTGATTGTTTAGATAAGTATATTAATCATATTGTGCAAGTGTTGAAATCACATAAATTTTAAAATAAATTGTATTTTAAAACTTGAATCGATCTATGAAATCCAAAAAATATTTAGAAGGATAATCTATGCAAAGACCATCACTATTTGAAAGTGATGAATTTATTTATTGGAAAAATAGATTCAAAACTTATGTGAAGTCAAAATGTAGCACCCCCAAATCTGGGTAGCAGCGAAATGTTGAATATCCGAGGGCGTTACTTCATAGATCAATAGCACAAGATATGAGAACTACCACTAAACGCGTCGTTTAAAAGATACATTGGATTTAACAAAACATGTTTGTTACATAAGCTCATGGCTTCAAATTGTTTGACAACATAAGTAAAGATTTCGATTTATAACAAATGTCCCAAAATGTAATACGCCCCAAATCTTTAGTGTTGATTCTCCAAAGAGTGACCCCCAATGTATCTTGGCACCTCGTGCCTTATTGACCTGAGAAAAA
>BQNB010105679.1:0-23551 GCA_026074375.1 Tanacetum coccineum
GGTAGTTAAAAGTCCACAAGACTCGAAATTTGGCTATAATAATAATAATATTAATAATAATAATAATGTAACAAACTGAAGCCGAAATAAGACCACTATTTCTTGTCGGTTAGGACGCCCGATGTTGCAGTCATTTAAATGGTGGAAATAATAATAATAATAATCCAAGACTGATAAACGTTTATTGGCTCTGTTGGTTAGGACGCCCGATGTGTCAGTCTTCAAAAAGGTCGAGGGAATACCCGGTCGAAATAAGACTACTGGCTCTGTCGGTTAGGACGCCCCATGTGTCAGTTGTTTAAAGGACCGAGGGCTAATAATGTTGCAATAATAATAATAATAATAAAGCCAAATTTTGACTCCGGGGTTATCTAAATAAAGCCTCCGTCTCTTCTTACTTCTATCGTTAAGCTTAGATTGCCTTTGGCTCGGGACGTGGACATACGATATGCTCCTGAATATCCTTAGATGAGATACGGTAGGCTTCATCCCATTCAATGCTTCTTGTGAAGTCTTGCTGTCTAAACTCTTTGATGGACACCGGTTCAATAGATATACCGCACAATCAACTGCTTCAGCCCAAAACTCATTTGGCATCTTCTTACTTTCCAGCATGCTTCGGACCATATTAAGAATGGTTCTATTCTTTCTCTCCACCACTTCATTTTGTTGTGGGGAGTAAGGAGCCGTTAAAAATCTCTGAATCCCATTATCCTTACAAAATTTATTAAATTCCTTTGATAAGAATTCTCCACCTCTATCTGATCTCATGGATTTAATCTTTAAACCTTTCTCTTTTTCAACCATAGCTTTAAATTTCTTAAAAGCTTCAAATGCTTGAGATTTTTCATTCAGAAAATATACCCAAGTCTTTCTTGAATAGTCATCAATAAAGAGCATAAAGTAGAGATTCTTACCATGAGAGGGCGGAGTAATGGGACCACACAAATCCGTGTGAATTAGTTGTAGAGGCTCCTTAGCTCTTGATGTAGCTTCTTTCAGAAACGAACTCCTAGCATGCTTCCCAAGAAGGCATCCTTCACATGCTTGATTGGGATGATCAATTTGATCTAACCCTTTCACCATTCCCTTAGAAGATAATAACTTTAAGTCACCAAAGTTTAAGTGCCCGTACCTCATGTGCCAAAGCCACGAATGATCCTCCAGACAACTCTTTAAGCACTTCGCTTCATCATTTTGAATGTTCAAAATGAACATTCGGATTTTAGTCATAGGCACTTTTTCTATGAGCTTTCCCTCTTGATTTCTTATTGTAGCACTACGATCTTTGAAATGAATATCATAGTTTTTCTCTAAAAGTTGTCCAACGCTTAAAATGTTACTTTTAAGGTTGGGCACATTGTATACTTCTGAAATATATTGGTGACTTCCATCTTTAGCTCAGATAAGTATTTTACCTTTTCCTTTCACCAGTGCCTTTGATTCGTCTCCAAAGGTGACATTACCTTTACTTTGCTCCATCTCCACGAACAAGTATTCTTCACATGTCATATGGTTATTGGCAGCGGAATCTATATGCCATGGTTTTATCCTCTCTTCTTGTTCGTCATGTCTCGCCATTAGCAAAGTAAGTTCATCTTCATCTTGTACCTCCACAAGATTGGCCTTTTCTTCCACTTGTCTTGAGCTAGTACACTCATTGGCATAATGACCATATTTGCGACAATTGTAGCATTATATTTAGGGCTTACCTCATCTTTGATATTGAAAGCCTCTCCCATGACCTCTTTTAGAAGGAGACCATTGGTTCTCATCTTCTTTGTTGACATCTTCTCTTCCTCGTCCTCGTCCCCGACCTTGGAAACCACCACGAAAATGACCGCGTCCTCGTCCTTGTTCCTTTCCATGTAGAAATCTCTTTTGTCTTTCTTTGAAAGAGACCTTTGAGTATAGAGCTTGCTCCAAGGGTTCTTTCCCTCTTTTTTTCATCAACTTCTCTTCATGGGCTTGTAAAGATCCCATGAGTTGATTGATAGTCATAGATTCGATGTCTTTTGACTCCTCTACGGCCACAACAATATAATCAAAGCTTGGTGGCAAAGAGCGAAAAATCTTTTCTATCACCCTTGTTTCACTCAAGCTTTCACCATTTCTCTTCATTTCATTTGAAATGGTCAAGAGACGAGTGAAATAATCCAAAATGGTTTTGGATTCCTCCATTTGGAGTTTTTCGAACTCTCCTCTAAGAAATTGAAGACGTACCCTTTTCATCTTATCAATTCCTTTGAAAGCATTTTGAAGGATCTCCCACGCTTCCTTAGAAGTGGTTACATTTGCAACTTTCTCAAATATCGCATCATCAAGACATTGATAGATGATCGTAAGAGCACTTTGATCCTTCTTTCTTGCCTTTTGCAACTCCACCCTTTGAGTGGCACTCAACGAGCCTTCATCATCAACTTTCTCAACACCTTTCTCGACTATCTCCCACACATCATGTGAACCGAGTAACGCCTTCATCCGAATACACCAACTACCATAGTTATCTTTGGTAAGACGAGGAAATTGGAACAAGTTCATTGAACTTGACATCTATCTTCTAGCACTAGCTCTGATACCAATTTGTTGGAAACACGGGGGCCTTTTAGGCTTATATTTCACAAAGAAAGGAACACTTAGAGAGCTTATACAAAGAAACTTTTATTGCTTAACTTTTCTTAATTACAAATGCTTACTCCAATACCTATTTATACTAGTCCACGGAAGATTCTGGAACCAAGATACTTCCATGGTTCTCTAGATATTTCCTACTTCATACATATCTTTATTCTAGATATTTCTATCACTTATCTACATTCTTCTAGAAACTTCCACTGATATTTTGAATAGATATTTTCTTTGATATTTCTTCATCTTTCTAGAAACTTCTTCTATATGGGCTCGGGCTTTTATGACTAAATCAAGTTTACGATCCAACAGACTGCATGAACAAGTGATCAACCAAAGAATTAAAATAATAAAAAACTATACGACTTAAACATTAATAAATTAATCAATTTGATTAAACCAAAATCATGAATGAATCAAAAACAAGACAACGTATATCCTTGTCATAATAATAACCAAGGTTATAGATAGCGTGAGGCGTGGCATGATGGCATGGCCAAGCCTCAAGCTTTAGCGTGAGGCATAGCGGCATCGCTTTTTAAAAGCATGACTTAAGGCGGCAACAAATATTTATAAATTTATAGATTTATATCATATTTCATATTTATATGAGTGATAAGCATTAGTAAATCCAAGCCCAAATCTAATATACTAGTAAAATCCCAAATATTAGTAAATCTCTTAAACCCTTCAAAAAAACTCGCCACGCTTTGCGCCTTTGCTCGCTTTTTCACGCCTTGTCCCACGCTACGCCCAAAGCCAACGCCAAGGTCCATTTCGTAACGTGGAGGCTACACCTCACGCCTTGGTGACGCCTTGGCGGCGCAAAGGCGCGCCTTTTAGAACACTGGTAATAACATAGGTTACACGAATAATATGCAATAGTTTTCTCTTAACCCAGTAACAACAAGTTCGAGGTTTTTCCGTCAAGTCCTTAGATCAATTTTTGAACGTCTCGATAACTCAACATTGTTGCTTCTTTTTCGTTTATTGCTCTAACCTCCTGTAGCTCCACTACGCATCAAAATTTTCAGATGTATGTTATCGCAATCTATAAATTAATTAGTTATATTAGTAACGCAACACTGTTGCTTCTTTATTCTTAAATTTAACCGTTGACCTATATGCATCTTTATCCTTTATTCATTTTGTGGCTTATGCTCTTTTCCTCATACACATGTATTCATATGTGATATGACTATAGACTACCTTAAATAGGTTGATTATACATTCATAAATATGCAGTGTTATCAAGTTAGTAATTATACACGTAATAGTAAAGTACCACTATGTGTAGTTTTACCCATTAAACAAGAGATCAATTGGATATGGGTTGTTTAAGTTTAATCTGATAAGTGATCGAACCCTAATTTCATATCAGCATCAGATTGTTTCAATGGGTTACAAACTATTGATAACAATACAATGATCATAAATTTTGATAAGTAAACCCTAGCTTGAATTCGTTTACAGCATATCAGCTAGGGTTTCTTAATAAAATTGATTTATTTCGATTAACTAACAAACTCAAAGAGATAAATAACCTTAGTGGGGGGTCGATTCGAATGACGTCTTCCTCGAGGAGCAAGGTAATTACAGTGTTGATTAGGTGTAAGAAATATAGGCGCCAGAAGTTGGTTTATTCCGGTTTTGGATGATTTGGTGTTAAAATATCCCAACGCACGTGGTGGAGTTAAATATACCTCGTAATTTTGAACTCTCTTTATGATTCAACCAAGAATAAGTATGGAGAATGACTCTTTATTAATTTTCCATTCTCAACCTTTCTTTACTTTTTTTTGAAGAATCAAAATATGGGGTTGTGAATGGAATGAGAACCCGCGTTTCCATTCATTATGTGAAACAAACGAGGGATTCTATTTTTCTTTTCATTCTTCTTGTTTCCATTCCACCGTACCAAACTTTCCCTAGTCATGTGTAAAGGAGACGATATGAGTTGCTTGAGAAATGGACGAACATAGCAATTTGGTATGGTTTAAGAGTGATGTAAGCCTTTAACACGACATCGAGTCACTCAGAGCTAACAAGTTTACACTTTCCTCAAACCGACAACCGTGGAACCCGGCCACTTGTCGCTGAGAGATAGTTTTTCCAATATCGTCCCGAGCGACATGTCGGCCGTGATAAGTCGAACGAAAAAGCTCGAAGGGATACGTTCCCGGGCGACTACCCGGGCGACATAAGCCGCCACATAGTTTCAGTCAAAACCAATTAAGTGCTATGTGGGGGTAATTCCCGGCGACATGTCGCGCCAGATAATTATTTTATAAAATCTGACTCATAATATTGATGCCGATTGACACTATAGAACTTTAATTAATTAGGGAGTTTCCGGCGACATGTTCGTCCGGGAATGGGGTTCAAATCAAATAATTTGACGTTTCAACATTAGAAAGAGTTTTGCCATTTAGTGACACCTGTCCGGGCGACATGGCGCCCGAGATAGGCCTTGCAATATTTTGTTGTTTTATTTTCCCCGACTGCATGTCGCCCACAGAGTATAGTCCCTCAGCAATAATTTTTTGTTTTACCTTTCCCCGGCGACATGTTCACTCGGGATAGGTCTGTAATTTTTTTTGTCAAACGCGATGCACAGGCACAGGCTATTCTAGATTTTTTTTTTGTTCGAAAAAATCTAACCAATACTCAACCTGTATAAAACCAATATAGAATATACCAAATACATACAACTTGGACCAAAACACCACAATACATCAATGCAATTGATATACAAAATTAAATACGTCCAAAATTCAATAAACCAATATAAGTCACAAAACCGGTGTCCTGAAGGCACAAAAACTTGCATTATCCCGCAGATACAAGTCAATATGCTGCTAGAGACTGCTCTAAACGTACGGGGAAAACAAAAGTTCACATAAGGTCGCCATTAAACTTCAAGACACAAAATAACATATAACTTAACACCTACATCTCCTTACCATCCTCCTCATCCTCCTCGTTTCCTCATCAACTCCTCTCATCATCCCCACCCCGTCACCCCCCGCCCCGTCCCCCCCCTAAACGACCAATACCACATGCGCTACAGTGCCTGGACACGCAAGTACACGCGGTAACACACGCATCTGCTGTAATACTGCGCTCAGTCACACGACTATAACAATACAACATATACCATGTGCATAGCTTTCAACCGTGTCATCAGAGTCAGTTAGTCTTGTTTCTCGCTCTTTTTTGAGCTTAGCGACAATCGAGGAGTGCGTGTCATAGGAGCGGGGCGAATGACCAAAAGGTAGGATAGCCCTGCTCCCAGGAAAAAAAGAAAAATAACAAAATAAAAAAAAAAAAAAAAAAAAAAAAAACAAAAAAAAAAAAAAAACAAAAAAAAAAAAAAAAAACCTCAGCAAAACCCTACCAACGACCGGAATGGCCCTGCTGGCTGTCCCCGTGACAATGCTATGATTCTCTTCCGCGGTGTAGTGGCAACCCATAGAGGTGTTGGAGCCTAAACACCGTTCAGGTAGCCATTGCCAACACATCTCATCCTATGTAGTCACAAAAACACAAGATAGTTAATATATTATTCGGGTTACTACATTATTTCTCGACAAATCATTAAAGTGCGTGTTTTGAAACAAAACTTACGTATAGAGCTTTGTCCTCAGGGTTTAAGAATACGCCGCCAATAGTATGTGTCAAGAAGAAGGTGTGGATCAGCGACGGGTACTCTCGAGTAGTTGAGCTCTCCATATGCACATACACACGTATATAAGATGAAACAAATTAAAAATGACAAATCACAACACACCAAAGCGTTATATATATAATAGTTATAATGTTTATTACATGCATATCTCGGAGGGTGGCAATAGACCGGGATCCCTGTCGGCATATGACCTTGCTCTTTGCCCGGTTTTGTTTATTTTGGGCAGCCCGGACAAGGTTCTTGGGATCATTCCAAAATGCAATATGTGCATCCCAATCTACCTCAGAAATGTACGAGGGACGTCTGCGTCTGCTGCGCTCCACGTCGTAAGTCCCGTCCTCGTCAGGAACCCAATGCCTTTCTTTAAGAGCAGCCTTCTTGCCATTGTAGATCTTTTGCAGATGCTGCTGGATGCCCGCATAGATTTGTGGCCAGCGATCGGATTCCATGTGATACGCAAGTCAAACTGGGTCTGCAATCATATACACAAAGACAGAGTTAGAGATATAATTTATATATTTATCTAAATTTGTTTACTTATTAATATGATATAAATAAATAAACAAATTTAGATATATATACACAATTAAATAAATAAACACGATAATGAAATAAACATAAAAGGATATTGAAATAACTTACCCCAATCTTTGCCACGACCCTCGCCTTCCGCTCCGACGGCATTTGGCGCCAATAAGGGTAGTGCAACGACAATTCCCTAACGAGCTCCTCGAGGTAGTTAGCCCAATGAGTCGCATGGTCACCGAGAGGCATCTGGGTCTCTCTTTCGCCAAACTCAAACCGGATCGGGACGGGGCCATTTTTATCCGTGATGGCCTTTAACCCAAGGTTTCAGGTCTCCTGGTGGGTATGCAGCCTGCCCGCTCTCCTGCCACCCAAATTGGGTTTTCGGGTGCCCTTACCTGCAAAATCAAGTGAGTGATAAAGTCATAAAAATTCAAGGCAAGCAAATTCAATGTATCAAGTTTATGCTTGTATTACAATAATCGAGAAATTCTTACCTCGGTTGCCTAAGCAACCCCCACAACCGGTGGGTATCTGGTATGGAGGGGGACGATCATCACCGCCGTGACCCCATGCAACATTGGCTGACATCTATACAAGTAGCATTAGGATAACATATAAAAATTCATGAATAAAATAATAAAAGCATGCACACATCCAAATACATACACATCCAAATAAATATACACATTTAAACAATCCATGGGAGTTTTATTAATTCCTTCGAAATAAGTGTCTTTTACAAGTTACAACTAAAGATCAATCTTCTTCTTCACTAGAATAAACAACATTTACACCATCATCAATGTCACACCCCGCCAAGGCGGAAACGCGAAGCGTAACGAGAATGGATATCATCACAACACAATGGTGTCACAATAGAGAAAACTACATGAACTAAACGGAACATAAGGGACACAAAGTGTCATGAAAATACCCAAACAAACATAAAAGATATCCGGAGTCTTGTATTGAAGTAAAAGGGGTTCACATCAATACCAAGACATGCAATACAACCAAAAACAAATCTAAGCAGTTCAAACCAACAAACATCCAATATTCAATCAAACGGGAAATAAACTAGGAGATTTAAACTCCGCATGCAGCCTATGGTCTCTCTAGCCACTTCTCTTATTCTTAAGATCCTCATGATGCTCACCTGAAAATGATACTTAAAAATGTCAACACAAAGGTTGGTGAGAGTCATAGGTTTAAGACATAAAAATCAAAGCTTATAAACAAATACTGTGATTAATGCAAACATGGCAGGACAATTACTGCACTATTATACAAGCTAGCATGCAAATGTAACCATAACGAGCATGGGAACGGAACGTGTCCCTCGATCCAACAAGCATCAACCATTGGGTAGGAACGTTACCCCCGATCTGTTTGAACCGTCACTTCACATGGGTAGGAACGTTACCCCCGATCCCAATATCACAACAAATGGGTAGGAACGTTACCCCCGATCTAAAGCACACAACATTGGGTAGGAACGTTACCTCCGCTCCAACAACGCATAACATTTAGCACATAACATATAATAGTTACATAAAAGTCCATGTGTCAATTAAACCACATAATCACAGCAATTATAACATTTCAAAACATATTTTGCATCATTTCCATCCCAAGAAAACATAGTAAAATAAGACTATGAAACTCACCTGATGCTCAAGCAGCTTCCAAATATCTTACACAAAGCTACACAATAGAATATAAACGTGTTACACGTGACTAAGACAAATGCTTATGCCCATGTAACAATCATATGATGGATGTCTATGGTGTTTAATTATCCCCATGGGTCACCCCGACACCATGCCCAACTTTAACCACTTCATTTACTCATAATTCTAATGATCTACATTTTACCCAAAAATGCATAATTTTAGTTTCACATATCCCGCTTCCAACCCTTACCTATTAAACCAAATAAATTCTCATATAAATCACCTATGTTATCATGGAGATATCATCAGTTGAACACAGCCTTAAAATCTGCCAAACCCTAATTCACAAATTAACGCGATCTAAGCCTAACCGTTTACACCAATATGATCCTAATCAAACCCTAAACGCATTAGCATGATCATAACATCATTAATTACAGAATTTTTACACCCTAATGATCCATCATATTATTGTTACAAGTTTTAAAAGATTTAGACAAGAGTGGAAATCATACCTAGCGTTCTTACTCGAATAAACATGATCTACACCTAGATCTTGATAAAAAAATGTTCGTATTCTTCTCTTGGGGTTAGGGGAATTTTGGCTAAACTAGAGGGAATGGGGAGGAGAGGCACAAAAATTATATTTAGGGTTTTACAAAAGGGGTTTAGATAAGCTAGAAACCTAAGTCTTATCTCATAACAAGTTATATCCAAACACAGCCTTAAAAATCTACCAAACCCTAATCACAAATTAACGGATCTAAGCCTAACCGTTTACCCAATATGATCCTAATCAAACGCTAAACGCTTTAGCTTGATCATATACAATTACTTACAGAATTTTTACACCCTATGATCCTAATCTAGATGTTATCAAGTTCTAAAAGAGAATTAGACATGAGTGGAAATCTTACCTAGCGTTCTTACTACGAATAAAATCATGATCAACACTAGATTATTGATAAAAAATGTTCGTATTTCTTCTTCTGGGGTTAGAGGGAATTTTGGGCCTAAACTAGAATGTATGGGGAGGTGAGGTCACAAAATTCTAATTTAGGGTTTACAAAAGGGGTTTAGATAAGCTAGAAACCTAAGTCTTATCTCATAACAAGTTATATCCTAATAAAACTCTTTTTTTATTTTTCTTCCTAAAACCGGTCGACATATATGTTTATATATATATATATATATATATATATATTATATAGTGACATTTTCTTTGCAGAACCATTTTTTTGTACAGAACCTACAGAACTTTTTTTAGACCCTTGGATGAACCTTAGATGACTTGATCAATGGATAAAAAGGTTTGTGGCAAAACTGTAAATAAATTAAATTGCAAATAATATCTGATAGTGGGTAGAAAGGCACTACTGGTATTCTACAAATTAAAAAGCCATATCTTATTTAAAAATGAATTTATTGTTGGGCAGTTACAAATTTTGACCCCATCTCTGTCTCTCTCATTCTAGTAACCACTTACCCTATTTTTCTTAGCCGCCGGAAAAAATAAGACAAACAACAACATCCACCGATATGTGTTTTATCATCCAAGATCACCAAGGTAAAATCTTACTGTTAAAAAATGTTTTAATATTAATCATCTTTTTATTTATTCAATTGGCTTTTTGTCATTTTTTTCTAGTTCCTTTTTTTTCAAGATTGCTCTAATGCTTCCCAATATAAATTTCATAGAACCTCTCATATTAGGTCAACTCAAATTGGATTTTTCCTCATAGAATAAAAAAAGATCAAAGGACTAAGAAATTACTAGATCTGCTTAGAAATATATATGGGAACCTAACATTTGGTTATCAAGCACTTTGTTTCCATTATTCCTTTCATTGTTTGTTATTTATTATTATTATTTATTTAATAGAAAATGAAAGGATTAAAAGAAAATAAAAATTTCCATAAACGATTAAAAGATTTCAGTCACCTTCAATTCCTTCGGTTTTAATTGTTTTTATTATGTATTAATCACTCATGTGATATGCTACATCTTTTTTTCGCGAAAACGATGTTGTTTAAGTCATGTTCATATAAAAAAATGTACGCATACGTGTTTAAAATTATGAATATTTAACATGTTTTTATATATTTGTTTTAGTGAGGATCATTCAATCATAACGATAGGTGGCGTGAGATGAAGATGATCAATGGATGTATGTACTTGTGTTCTTAGAAGTCTTGCACATATGTTCTCGAGCAGCGTGCATATATGGTTTTTGGAGTGTACTCGTGTTTTCTAACGAATTTGATCAGATTGTGAAGCGTGCATGTATGTTCTATGAAGAGTGCATGTATGTTCTACGAAGAGTGCATACATGTTTTTGAATCTCTTGCACATTTGTACTTAACAATATACATTTGTATTTTGAATTGTATTTTATTTGATATCATTTTGTGTATTCTACTTATATTTTGGTTTGTTATAATTTAGAAATTACATGTATATGTTCATGTTGTTGGTTATAAAATTCAAAGATTAAAAAATGTACATTAAAAATATATGTGCAATTACCATTTTAAATAAAAAAAAGTTTGATGGCAAAAAAATGTTATGCAAGAAACATATGTAAATTTATAATATTTACAGAAAACATATATGCACCTGTTTTGTTTTTTCAAAAACATGCATGTAAAAAAATTAATTTAAAAAAATACTTTTTAATTTTTTCAAAAATTATAAGGCTTAAAAAATGAATTTTTATAAAAATAAAATTAAATAGAAAGGTGAAAATGTGTTTTACTAATATGCCCTTTTGGATTAGATAAAAAGAAATAATAATACTAAATTCTCATTGGTCCAAATTGGTTCTGTAGGTTCTGTACAAAAAACTGGTTCTGCAAAGAACGGTCCCATATATATATATATATATATATATATATATATATATTCGAAGTAAAAATAGTATTAACTACGAAGTATAAAATGCAAGCTTAAAGTAATGAGTTAGAAAGATCAAACCACGACACGAAGATTTATAGTGGTTTGGTAACGAAGCTCCTTTTCGCGCTACTCTACTCCCTGAGTATCCAACTCGAGAGTTCACTTCACTATGTCAACAAGCTCCCTTCAGGCGGAGAAAACTGTACAATCGTCGCTTACACCAATTTCCAACATTACGCTAAATGTCGAGTTCTAATCTTAGCTAGAACCAATCTACCACTCACAAATGAATTTAGAGGACTAAATACTAACCGCTCACTCACGTATTTTCACACCTAAAATACTAACATGATCTACCTGATCTAACTACTACACAAGATTGGAGGTTATGTGGTTGATGTAGAATTTACAACGAGAGCGTAACAATGTTACGTATGCACAAACTAATATATGATACTTCGTATCTTGACGATTACGAGTATTCTTCTTTTGCACTTGGAGAAGAAAGATTGGATCACTTGTAAACAAATGTTTAAACAAGTTAAATGATCAAAGACTAGAAAATATGTAATGTGATTAAAAACAAAGAAAAACTGTGTTCAAAAAGGTGAAAAACTGTTTGGAAATTATCCATTATTTATAGGCAACGCTGAGAGACGTTATGCCTGCCTGTCCCATATGATAGGGACCGGCAAGCCTATATATGGACCAAAAGGTATATGACGCTCCCATTTTTGTCCTTTTTTTTGGAAATGTTTTCTGGTTCAAGTTTATTTGTTTTTAGGGGGAAAACCTGATTTCAAATATATATTTAAATAAAACATTTCTTTTAATTACAAAAGTATTTTGTCTAATTTTATTTTGTAAAAAGGTTTCATTACATTTGTATAAATGTAAGGTTTAAGACAAAAAGGTATTACTTTTATCATTTAGCATACAAATCGTTTATATGTTCATACCTTAAGTGATTTACGTCAAAATGAAAATTTACGACTAATAACTTGTTTACGTTTAATTTTACGTAGAATGTTTTTACATTTTGTGATTATCAAAACGTAGGGAAATCAAAAAATATAAATAACGTTTTTAGACATTATTTGTATGAACAATATAAACGACAAACTTATTCTTTAGTACACGTTTGGGCTTATAAGTAACTTTGTTGTTTATATGACACCCGTTTCACCCATTTTAGCCTAAACATGTATTAATAAGTAACTTTGTCACTTATTTGAGTAATTTCACCCATTTTGACCCATTTTAGCCGTTTTGTGACTTTCATTTCCTAGTTTTGTGAGTTTACAGAACTAGATGCTAGAGCTGAGAGCAAGTCAAGAGTGTCTAGAGGTGCGGATGACTGATGCTGATATTATGGACCAAGTCTTGGGACCAAGCTGAAGGTTTTATTTGGGACGGGGTAGGAAGTTGCAGAACAGTGCTTCATCTTTTTCCTTATTAGAGCTGTAACTTTTAGGGACTACATGGGTCCCTAAAATGGGGTATGTAGTCCCTAAAATATGCTTTGAAATTTGGTCCTAAAACATTTAGGGACTACTTGTAGTTACTATAGGTTTTGATTTTCATTGACCAGTTTTTTACACTAAATTGTGGTTCCAAAGTAGTCGCTAAAAGATCCTGTAGGGACTACGTGTAGTCCATAAATGATGGACGTTAAAAATTCGAACCAATTATAGTCAAAATATTTAGTGACTACATGTAGCCTTAAAAGTTTTGTCACAAAAAAGTGCCACGTGGCAAGTCAACGTAGTAGTCCCTAAAACTAAATTTTATGGTCCCGAAAACTTATGACATGGAGGATTACGCTTTCAGAGACTACTTGTAGTCCTTAAAAACCTTTAGGGACTACAATTTGGACTTTTAGGGACCACAACTGTAGTCCCTAAAAGTTGTTTTTCTTGTAGTGGATTCATCGAGCTGCAAGGATTCATCAAAAGAGAAGATAAGCAGGAAGACACCTAGACCGTAAAAACCAACACTACTATTAGATTCAGGGTGATTTTTAGGAATTACAACTGAATGTAATATTAGTCTATATATTATGTTGGTTGTTTTATCAATGTTTAGAAGTCGAGTGACCATATCATGTAATAAGTCACAACTCACCAATGATTGGTAAGACATAAATATCACTCATTAAGTGATGTGACAAGTGTGTGTATAAGAGTCTGTGAGTAAATTATATGTGTGCTTGAGTGATTATTCCATTTTCGAATTTGTTTATGTCACTTGTTTATATCTGACACCCGAGTTCTACAACTTGACTAATGAATAAACTTTGATTTTTTAAATATGAAATGTAATCTTACTTAAAACTCATGTAATAACCTCCAGTTTTGAGTATCCATTGATGATGGCAGAGCTGCTAAGACTAAAATAAACATTTAGCCTCGCGGCACGTTCAGTTCAATAGTTTATAAACATATATGAAGTACTATCCTGGATTTTGAAGCCTTGTTTATGGAAAGCTAGGACATCAATGAATTACACATTTTATTTTTTGATTAAATATTAAAGAGAATCTATTAGGCATAAAAATGACCAAAGTTATTGTTAGCTTGACATAAACTAACATCTTGTTGAACACATAATAACCAATGTGGATACCATATCAAATACAACATGTCAAAGATAACAATTGAAATGTTCGTGTGACATATCAAGTGCATTCCCAATACCTATCTAGGGTCTATCTTAGATATTGAAACCTTATTTATAGTAAGTTGGGACCCTGATGAGCTAGATTCTTGAAGCAGTGGCATTTTAAGATGAGTGTTACTATTAAAAAATATGGGTTGTGATGGGACCGGGAGAGTAACAGAGAAGCTATTAAGCATAAAAACAATTGAATCCATTGTTGGCCTATCATTAACATTTTGTTGAACGCATAATAACCCAATGTGGATACTTCTCATGATGTTAGGCAATGAGCCAACTCCTGCATTCATTATGGGATCTATAACTCTCGAGGAACCACCATCCTGCCAACTTTTCCAAGCCTAGAAGAGATCAAAGAATATTATTATTAGCATATTGTCACTTAACACTATAATGGAGCTTAAAATGGAACATTATGCTTACAAAGGTTAGGAAGTCTTCATCGCTCTCTTTATTATGAAAGTATTGGTTCTTTTGACCCATTATAATCTCCAAAACCAAAACTCCAAAGCTGAAGACATCTGACTTTACTGAGAATTGCCCATGCATGGCATACTCTGGTGTCATATAACCACTGTAAATGGAATACAACAACAATATTACATAATGATAACCTTATGGCGTACGTAGTAGTAAGTACCGGAACTAGTTATAGATAGAAAGTAAGAATATATATATATATATATATATATATATATATATATATATATATATATATATATATATATATATATAAGATAGATTGGTTCAAGACTCCAATTAAGCAATTTGATCCCGCCAGTAGAATTTTGAAACATTAAATCTAGTTGGGGTTGCTTAGATGTGGGTTGACATTTCAATATTTAAATGTCATTTTTTTTTCTCCATCCACTGTTCAAAAGGAAACAATATTTCTCTATCCTTAGCAATAAAAAATGAATGGCAAGTCACTTTTTATAGAAATCCATGTTCGAACTTTACTTTTAGAAATGCGATTTGGGTTGCAAAAAGATACTAAGTAAATTTGCTATTTTCATAATGTGACGCTTGCAAAGTTATGCCTTTGTGACGAAATATAATTAAGACAATTAATGAGAAAAATATGGTAAATAGATTAGTTGGTTTTCCCTATTTAGATTATCTGTTGAGGATGGGTATTTCACAGATGAGACGTATGTGGACAGATTGAGGTATCCTTGTGATCGTTTATGACCTTTTCCCTCACCAATCGTGGATGTGTACCAAATGAATTTTGAACCCTATACGTCTAGTGAGGAGGTCTAGTGACTTAAAACAAGTCCATTTGAACCCTAGACCTCTCACTTTATGTGAAATTCTTTTAATGAGTTTATCCAACGAAAGAATACTCACTAGGTTCCAACAATTCGACTTGTGTCACATTGAGTTTCCTCGGGTGTAAACAATCTTGCCAAGCCAAAATCTGCAATTTTGGGGTTCAATTTTGCATCCAACAAAACATTACTAGCTTTCATATCACGGTGAATTATCCTTAGACGAGAGTCTTCATGAAGGTATAGGAGTCCCTTGGCAATGCCTATAATAATCTTATATCGCATTTCCCAGTCAAGAAGTGCGCGTTTAGTTGGATCTGTATGCAAGAACCATTAAGAGTTAGATTTTGGTAATAATATACACTTTAACTAGGAGTCAAACGAAATTTAGTCCATAGGTGTCAGTTAGTTGACCAAAGTCAAGAAAAGATGCAAATTTAGGCGATCTTAGTATTTATTATTATTATTATTCTTATTGAAATTATAGATGTAAAGGGGTTCTAATTAACTAGTCAGATTAGGCATTAAACATAATTAAATGGTGACACTCTAGGTAGTTTAATTTATTAAATCAAGTCGCCTTTGGGACATAACAATATAGTTGCGAAGTAGCCGATGCTATATGCATATTATGTTAAGCATATAAAATGTCATATATCTAGTTATATGTTTTTTCTGTGCTGCACCTTGTGGAATTACTCGATATAACTTACCGAATATAAAATGGTCAAGACTTGTGTTTGGCAAAAACTCATAAATAAGGAGCCTTTCACTCCCTTCTATGATGAATCCAAGCAACCTCACCAAATTTTGATGTTGAAGCTTTGCCAGTAGCAATACCTCGTTTTTAAATTCTAGGTCCCCTTGCCTAGAATCCATTGCTAGCCTTTTTACTGCTATTTCACGTCCATCACTAAGCACGCCCTAATATCAAACGGTATATACTTTTAGGTAATATCAAAACTTTATGTTCTTTTGCAAATAGCTAACAAAATTTATTTGTTTATACCTTGTAAACAGCACCAAATCCACCCTTCCAAGTTTATTATCGTTAGAAAATCCATTTGTTGCTGCTCTCATTATACTAAAGTTGTATCTAAGAGATTCTGTAGTGCCAATATCTGCACTTTCATCTAGTAGAGAGAGGGAGACAATTTAGAGTATCAACAATTAATGGCTATGTATCTTAAAGCAATGGATTTATATATTCTTGTGATAACTATTAAGTTTAAGTTATATACGTATCTTACCTTCATTTTCAGTTGCCATTTGATTTTTCTTTTTCCTCATACTTATGACAAAACTTATGGAAGCAACTAGTATGATGGAACTAACTAGCACGATAACAATAACTATCACCATCTTTCTTCTTGTTTTGGAACTCTTTCCTGCAAAAAAGAGCCTCGAAAGATAAATCATATATGTTTGCATTTATAAATGGTACGTTCAATATAATTATTACAATTTGAAATAATAGTACATACATTTACTAAGATTGGGCATAAAACCTTAGACTCTAGGTATGGTGAGCCATGGCTTAAGTATTTCTGGACGGCGCGACTCGATGGCACCAGAACCACACCTCACCTCGTGTTTTCGAGTTCTAAGCAGTCACTACAAGCTAGGATGGTCTTGGAAAAAGTGACTTGACGGTGCCAGAACCACACCATGACTCGCGTTATGAGTTTTTTTGGCATTTTCTTTTTTGTCTTTTCCCCTTTTACCTAACATGATGACACCACTATTGAACGACGATACCACATTATAAGAGGGAGGGGTGTTTTGGTGTTGTGGTGGATCTTGGTGTTATGAAAAAAACACTTTTCGTCACGGCTTGAGCACGACGGCTCAACCATACCTAGTGGTTAACTCGATCCTTCAAGAATTCTTTTCATAGTCAAAATTAACTATATATTTAATGTTTGTTTGGAACTTAAAGCATCCAATATAGTGGTGAGGTGGCCTCGGTTGGCCGACTAGCCCACGTAATGGTGCGACAAACCACATCGAAGGTGGTATCGTCGTGTCTGACGCCAAATATACCAGCCTACCCCCATGGGATTTTATCCATTTTTATGTATGTTTTAGTGGGATTTCATATTATGCTTGGATACGCGTTAGGAAAATGTGAAGTGCACACTTGTTTGAGCTAATATGTTTCCAACCACCAAAGATATGTGGGGGTCAAAGGGGCGGTCCCCCTTGCAGGGTTAAGGCACACGCCCCTTATTGGGATATCGTTCCCAAGTGAGCAGGGGGAGGGGGTGGGGGTCGAGGAGAATCCTTGCAGGGTCAAGGCACAACGCCCCTTAAACCGCTTCTTTCTGAACCGCTTGTTTTAACAACTTAAATCGTTTCTTGTATTTCGCAAGTGCTAAACCACTAGTTGTTAAACCGATAGTTTAAAACGCTTCTTTGTATTTCGCAACCTGTTAAACCGCTATATTGTAAATCGCTACTTGCTATTTAAATCGCAACTGACTTAAACCACTTCCTGTAGATCGCTATGTTAAACCGCAAGAAGTAAACCGCAAGTTTATTCCTCAAGTTTAAATCGCATGAACTTAAATCGCTTCTTGTTAAACCACAAGAGTTATGCCTCAAGATGTTATTTCGCAACTTTTCAAACCCTTGTTAAATCGCAAGTGTTCCTGTTATGTCACAAGTATTCAAAAACATACTTTTGTACTTGAAAATGTAAACCAAAACTTTAAAAAATAGAAAATGAAACAAAATAAGCGAAGTAACAACGGTTTTAATCAAAAAGTTCAAAACTTTTGTTCCTAACTATTATCTAGGCACGTTTTATTATATAAAAAATAAAAACTTTAAGTCATTTTTTGTCTTTGGAAATCAAGCTTAGGTTTTTAGATGTTATTAAGGTGTAACATGACCAAATAAGCTAGAAAAGCCTCAAAAATAAGCAAAAACACTCAATTTTATGCACCGAGCGATTGATACCACTTGTTATCCAAAACTATGTCATCTTTTTCACATAATCATAAGCACAAAATGGATGAATTCTAGAGAGAATTTAGAGAGAAATGTAGAGAGATAAAGAGATGGAAGGAAGTTCTTATTTCTTGTATGAGTGAAATGAGTAAACAACCTTCTTCATAGGTGGAGAGGAGTATTTATAGTGAAATACTAAACCTAGGCGTCATAGGTTATGTAAGGTTGGGCCGTGTTCCGGACTAGCATATTTCAATAGTTATAGAGTTCCTTTAACGTAATGACCCTACTCAAACTATAATGACTCTTACTTTTTTTGTTCAACTCAATATTTTGAGGTTAACATCGTCTATCAGATGTCCAGCATTAGTGTAGCAAGTAACTCTAAGCTCCCGTTTTATATCTCCACCGTAAACAAGAAAAATATCTTTAGTATTCCGAAGATACTTCAGAATGTTCTTCACAGCAATCCAGTGTAATTCTCCTAGATTTTGTTAAAATCGGCTCGTTATGTTCTGAGCGAACGCAACGTCATGTCTAGTGCATCTTATTGCATACATGCTAGATCCCACAACCGATGCATATAGGAACTATTTGCATGCTCTTAACCTCATCAGGTGTTGAAGCACCTTGAGCTTTGCTCAATCTTGGCTTTTCTTGCATTGGGATAAGTCCACGCTTGGAATTCTCCATATTAAATCTTTTCAAGCTTTTCTCAATGTAAACACTTTGACATAGTCTAATTAACCGCCTTGATCTATCTTTGTAGATCATGATTATAAGGATGTATGCTGCTTCTCCTAAATCTTTCATGGCAAAACATTTTCCAAGATAGGATTTTATTGTAACATTGAAATGTGATTTCCCATGATCAATATGTCATCTACATATAAGATTAGGAAAGTAAGATTACTCCTACTAGCTTTTACATATACACATGGCTCATCACTATTTTGAGTGAAACCAAACTTTTTGATCTCTTCATCCAATTGTTTATTCCATTGCCTTGATGCTTGCTTAAGTCCATAAATGGAATGTTTCAGCTTGCATAATTGCTTTGGATATTTAGGATTGACAAAACCTTCAGGTTGCACCATATAGACTTCTTCATAAAGATATCCATTGAGGAATGCAATTTTGGAATCTATTTGCCAAATTTCATAGTCATAGAACGCGGCTATAGCTATAGCTATAAGAATCCTAATAGCTTTAATGTCTGCAACTAGAGAGAAGGTTTCTTCATAATCAACCTCATAGGTTTAAGTGAAGCCCTTCGCTACAAGACGAACTTTATCGGTGTGTATATTGCCATCCATGTCGGTCTTTTTTTTGGAGAGCCACTTGGTACGAATGGTTTTACCATTAGAAGGTAGATTAATTAAGTCCCAGATTTAGTTGTCTTTTATGGATTGCATTCCTACGTTCATCGCATCAAGCCATTTTCAGATTCAACATATGATAAAGCAGCTTTATAGTTAGTGGGTTCATTATGATCCCCCAACTCATGTTCCTCCGCATCGATATATAAACACCTTCGATCAGGAGCATGGCGTGTCCTTGTGGATATACGAATAGGATTAACATCACTTTGAGGTTCAACAATTTCTTGTTCATCCTCATTATGATGTAAGCTAGTTTTTTAGAAGGATGTGTATCTTCATCTAAAATTACTTCAAGATCTTCTAAACTCCTACTTGCTTCTTATGCTATAAGACTATTCCCAAGAAAATTCAGCATTCCAAGCAATAATAACTTTGTTTACGGGTGGGTAGTAGAAAGAGTAACCCATCATTTCCTTTAGGTATCCTACAAAAATACACTTAATAGACATGGGTTCTAGTTTGTCAGGTTTGATAAGCATGTCACGCATAACAAGAGCCTCACAAGCCCAAACTTTTAAGTAAGATGGCTTAGGGGCTTGCCCATGCCATACTTAGTATGGTGTCTTTTCAACCTTCTTAGTTGGAACCATATTGAGAATGCTTGCGGCAGACTCAAGTGCATAATCCTAAAAGGAGTTGGGTAGAGTAGTTTGACTCATCATGGAGTGAACCATATCTAGTAAGGTTCTATTTCTCCTCTCACACACACTATTATGTTGTGGTGTATATGGAAGAGTGGGTTGGGAAACTATTCCATGCTCCTTAAGATGATCCAAAAACTCTTGACTTATAAATTCTCCACCACGATCACAATGTAAATCTTTTGTGGTCTTTCCGAGTTGATTTTGTACTTCGTTTGAAATTTTTTGGCAGTTTCAACCACCTCATGTTTAATGTTTCAGCAGATGGACATAACTATAACGACTAAAGTCTTCAGTAAAGGTGACGAATTAACTTTCTCCTTGTCTTGAATTATCTTTCTCCTTGTCTTGACACAGTCTAAATGGGTCGCTAATACGATCGGTGTGTCGACATTAGCTGCCAAGTAGATCCTTAGCTAAAAAATTAGGCCACCTAATATGAAAAAGGCTACATGCCATCTTCCCAACAACAATTATAAAATACAAAGAAAAAAAGCCATACTGAAACACATTTATCAAAGATTATCATCTGTTTTTATAGAAGTCCATCAATGGTGCAAGTTCTCACTTAATTCTGTTAATGTGTCTAAGAGACCGACAGTTCCCAAGAGACTAATCTAAGTTAACTTGTCTCTTATATTGCTTATAGCATAAATAGAACTATCAATTGTATTGGAATATTGCAAGCCAATTTCATAAATACCATCACGAGGAATAGCATGAAAATAAAAAAACTATCTTTAGAAAAAAAATTCCATTATTCTCAAAACGATTAACAAAAACATTTTCATACATACGAGAAACTAAAATAATCCCTCTAGTAATAGAAGGAGCATAATGACAATCGTTCAAAAGAATTACTAATCAACTAGGGAGACATAAGCGAAAACTTCTAATTGCTTCAACGCTGCACAATGACTATTGCCCATGTACAGGTTCAAAGCTCCTTGCTTCAACTTCTTACTTCCCTTAAGTCCTTGAGTTGTATTACAGAGATGTGAGTACCACAACCAGTGTCATAAACCAAAAAATTAATTGGGAAAAGAATATAGTTCTATTGTGAAGATACCTGAAGTATTAGCTCCTTAAGCTAGCTTATTTTTCTTCATCAACTTAACGAGATATTTAGGACATTTCCTTCTCTAATGATCTATCTTACTACATACGTGACATATCACGTACTTAGCAAGATTATCCTTCTTAGGTGGAGGGGGAATTTGAGGATTTGAGGCATAAGCAAGCTTAGTCTTTCGTTTCCATTTACTCTTACCATTAGCAGTCTTTTGTGGTTTCTTGTTATTGTTGTCGTTTTTTGGATCCTACCCGCTCGAATTGCATGAAGCGCAGTTGCAACATCTTTCTTAGGAAGTGTTTGTTCATGTAACTTGAGCATGGCATGCAACTCATTTATAGTCTCCCACATGCCATGCATATTGTAATTCTAGACAAATCCATCATACTCATTAGACAGAGAGATTAAAATTAAACTCACTGCAAGGTTTAATGACATGGGGTGACCAAGACGTTCCAAGTTGTCTATGTAGCTCTTTATCTTAAGAACATATGAGCTAACAGACTGAACCTCTTCTTATTTGCACGCGTGAAAAGCTCTCACTGTCTGAAGAAGTTCATGTTCTGTTTGTTGAGAAAACATAATTTTTAATTCCCGAAGCATGTCATAAGCACCAAAGTGTTCCATATTGTTTTGGAGTTTTGGAGTCATGGTTACTAACATGAGGCAAGCAATTTCCTAAGAAGCCTTAACACAACTAGCGTGGGCTTGAAGAACATCTGCAGGAAGCACTTGTCTAGGAGCAGGAACATGAGCAATGGGTATGGGATGCTCCAAATAGGTCAACTTATATCCGGCCAAAAGGACAATCCTCATATTTTGGTACCAATCAATAAAGTTAGGACCAGAAAGTTTCTCATTCTCAAAGAAAGTCTTGAAAACAGAACTATTTAAGGTTTGATTCATTTGCAATGAAGAATAAAGTTCAAACAATTAGTATTTTTGATGATTAATTCTTAAAGAAATTAACTCACTTATTATAGAGGGTCTAACCAACTAGTAAACAATGAGGCAAGAGGTAAGCGATGATCGTTAATTGCATTATTAGATTGGACGGCATAGACTTAAATTACACATAGGGTATCACATAAGTTTTTATAAAATGTATGTCAATAATGTGTACAAAGAAGCATGCATACATCTTTGTAACACAAGTTAAGAAAACAATTTGTTAACTTTTATTTAGGTGTACTATTATCCCGGGAAAAGATTCAAAATTGACCAAACCCTATATCGTACTCTGCATGTGTCGGAAGGAACAAGTTCTTCCAATGATTACCACATATGTCGAAACATGTAGTGGCACGGGAAAGCATTAATGGACAATTAAACCCTGACAGTTTGCTAAAACCATGTCCTTACACGAATTCGCGCCTATGCGTCATGCCTTACAAGTCATAATGTAGTAGCAATTCGTCATTGATAAAAGCAGAAAACTTTATAATTAAAGTTTAATAAACAAAGATTCGAATAAGTCCGTCGCGGAAGAAAATTATCACATGTAAGCTGAACCCGACTTTACGACACATAAACTCACAAGAATATTAATTCAATCAAAGCAAGTTTCGATAGTTTAATGTTTATTTTAGTGTCAAAACCCCCTTTTTACACATAACATGTCACAAGGAATAATATATGTATATTCACAGTCAAAATTAAACCAATAATTCGAGCAAGTTTGTCATGGGAGAACATTAAGTGTGTTTGAGCTTCTCTTTTGTTTTCTACAAAATAATGAACTTTAATTACCTAATTGAATCCCAAAAATCTTCCAAGGTAACTGAACTAAATGTCAAAAGATATGCGCACAAACCTTACTGATAGTTTCTGTTTTACCTCGTTTCGAGTAATTTAATTGCTTTTGGACATTCACAAGATCATATTGTACTTTAGTGATTTTCAGCAACATCCTCTTTATTTTGTTCATAGCCAGCCCATGTACTTCCATTCTTCTTGTTATCTTAGCGCCACTACCCAAAACATAAAACAACTTCATTAGTTTCTTTAGAAAAAACAACTATTGAACTAATCTTATCATAGAAAATTATCAGAATCTCACTATATAAATAAAAAAAAGTGAATATCAGTTAATACCCATAATAAATGACGTCAAGTCGAGATTTAAAGCCTTGATATCTTAAATT